>VXAA01002538.1:48684-67372 GCA_013399115.1 Anseranas semipalmata | reverse complement strand
TTTTTTTTTTCTTCCCCCCCCTTCACATTAGGTTTTACTGCTGACTTGAGATCCAACACCAGTGGCCAGGCTTTTCCACAGTGTGTCTTTGATCGTGGGCAGATTTTGCCTGGAGATCCTTATGATGCAAATTCTCGTCCTTGGCAAGTTGTGGCTGAAATGCATAAACGCAAAGGCTTGGAGGAGGGCATTCCACCTCTAGATAATTTCCTAGATAAATCGTAATTGCATCTGTTTCATGTTGTGTGACACACTGCCCAGTTTTGTCCTGAGACCATTTCCTCATAAAACCAAGGAAGGAAATGGAAAGTTTTTAGAATATCACATTGAATACACACACAGTCTTAACATACTGTGATTATAGCATAATCACCTACTGAAAAAAAAAAAGTGTTAATTTGGTTTGTGGAATTGTTGCCTGTATCTTGTCTGCGATCACCGCTGCCTATAGCAAAAAATACACATAAAAAAAAAACAATTGTACTCTAATGGTGTTCTTTCCTGTTTGCCTAGTCCACAATTGTTTTTCTAATCTAGGAAAGAGCTCCCTTCACTGTTGGTCTTGCAGAAATTCTTGTTGAACTGTCAGTTTTTGTCCTCTCAGACAGAAGATGCATTCTTTCATTCCAAACTTGAATCCTCTGTGTTGTTGAAGACTGATAGTGAAAGGCTTGCAGTTACAGGTAAGCTTTCTAGCAGCCAGAGCCTAGATTTAAAGGCAGATATAGAAAATGGAAATGCCTGAATTCTTGCTGCTGGACAGGTGCAGAACCTCCTTGGTCAATGCTGTATCATTGGGCAGCAAAGCCCTGCCAATATGACTTATGATTGTTTTAGACAGCCTTATGGAAGCATGAAAGTTTGTAAACCAGTTTGAGCTAACAGTCTTCAGGTGTACAGGTACGGCCTTTCTGTGACACATTTTAGCAGCTAGCTCACTTAAGAGAGCTCACTTTCAGAAAATGCAGAAAAAGACGCAGCATATGCATGGGTGAGAAAAGGTCTCTCTCTTAGCAGCATGGCTTTGTTTGTATGCTGGTTATTCATACAAGAAGAGGGACTTCATATAAGTGTCAAACTTTCCTTCTGTAGTCAGTCAGTCAGCTTGAAGGTATTTTTTATATAGTCCACTCAAAGCAGTAACCAGATATTTCCACAGTGGAAATAGAGGTAAGAAGTCATCTAACCTTTTCTGCAAGATTTTCTCCTGTTTCAAGTACTTGGATAGATAGTCTGATGCATTTTAACTTCAGTATAGAACTTGTTCAAGGAAGAGTAAAGCAAAAGCTCATCTAGATACAATGGACAGGTGTGCTTAGAACAGGGAACACACACACCTGGAACAGCACAGGCCTTGATGAAGCTGGGACTCCTGGTCCCCTCTCCACCCACCACTACTTAAGTAAATGCTTTGTTGTCTGGTGGGAAAAAAACATATCAAATAAGTCACATGACTGCACCACAGTATTTCAGCTCATTGATACATACCCAGAAGCAAGTGAATTAAAGGATTTAGATATTACTAAAGCCTAGTAATTACTGTGTGTACATTAACATGGTAGGAAAACTACCCTGTTCACTTTAACACTTGCCCCACACTGCCCTAACACTTTTTAGTTCTCTCCTAGATGGGTAGAGCTCAAATCCCTTAAGTTTGCATTTGACATGTCTGTCAGAGGTCTAGAAGGTTTATTTAAAACTAAAGGCAGCTGCAGAAGTCCTGCCCCAACTGGCTAGAGAACACAGCCCTTCCTGAGCCTTGGTACACAAGCAAGTGAATGTGGACAGGTAATTACTTAAAATTCTAACCATATTTTATAATACCACAAATGTTTTGGAGCATATGTCCTAAAAATAGCACGTACCCTTACTTTAACTTTTCTGACTTACATGTAATATACTTAATCACTTCGGCCAGTTCAGCAATTGCCTGTGTCACACTTCAGTGTGTGATTAATAGTACAAACAGCATCTTCACTAACAGATAAGTTTTAAACAGTTTATTCACAATGGCTCTCAAACCTCTCCCCACTCTATTTCTAGTTCAAGTTACTGTGCAATTGTGATGCAGAGAGCACTGATCAGCTGCAGGCCATTAGGAAAAAACTTTATGAGTAGCATGGCTTTATTGGGAATAAATCATGCTAAAAACTGATCCTTAACAGGTACAAAAAATTTAACAGATAAGGAAAGGAGAAGAAAATGGATGCATTATTAAGACCAACAGGTGAATTGAAGATTGGTGTGAAAGAGAATACAAAAAAGGCAATGAAGAATAGTAATGCAGCTTTACAGATGGGAGTACAGGGCAGACAAGAGGTACAATACATCCTGCTTCAATATTTCTTATCCATATACTTAGTTCAAATACTGTAACAGTAATGGAAGGCAAAAGCACCAGACATCTGACTAAAAAAAAAAAATACAGAACACAAAATTAGGGGAAAATGAACGCTGGTAACTAGGGAAAAGAGTAATCTCAAATACAGTTACTCAGAAACAACACTTGGAAAAGTTGCTATGTCAACATATATAGACAATACCATTATTCCAGCTCTATGGAAATTACTTGATTTTCCTGGTCTGTAACCTCTTCCGCATACAGTACTGTCAACATTATCCTTAGAAATGTGCAGGGAGACACTGCATATACTGAACAAAGCAGCAGATTCAGACTAGTAAAAGAGGACAAAGTTATTTCTATCTGATTACATGGCCTTCTAATCATGGCTTTTCTATTGTGGAACAAAGCATCATTAAACCCTAAACACAGTTCCAGTTTGGTGGGAGCAGTATGCAACTACAGCTTTTTTCTTCCAAAAAGCCGTGATTCTACCACAGCAAGTCAGACTGCAGCATGCCCAAGCAGAACACAGCAGTTACTGAAGTGGCAAAGCCATGGGCAAGACATGAAAACAATTAGAAAGACTAGAAAACAATTCTGCATTGGAGAGAGTAATCACTACACTGTCTCCTTACAGGTACCATAGAAAGCATGCACCCCACAGTGCACCTAGCAGGGGGTGGTAGTGGCAAAGAAGGGCACCAAGGACTTTGAAGAGGTGAAAGGTTTTCTTTCCATCACCTCTTAAAGTTATCAAACCAGAAACTCAACTATGGCTCAACAGTGCATAGTTTGGGGTTTTTGGTGGTGGTGGGGAGGTGTCCCAGTTCTGACCTGGCAGCACACAGAGGCTGTATAATGCAAGGTTTGCATAGATAGTTTGTTCCCTCCCCAGCTCAAAAAAAAAACATTAAGAGGAAGAAGTCACAGTTTGGAGTATGTTACATTTGTGAACAACATAAAATCAAGGAAAAAAAAAAAAACAAAAAAAACACAGAAGCTTCCCCTACCTCCTCAGGTAAGGGAAAAGGGGGGAGCAGGAGACATGAAACACAAGTCATGGCTATTTCACAAAGCTTCATTGTCTTAAATGAAGTTTATTACAGGCCCCTGTGAAAATATTAAAAATTCACCAATGCATACACTTCTGCACCATTGTCCAGGTTGTTGTTGTTGTTCTAGAGTGGTTAAGTGCCTTTTTTTATTTAAAAAAAGTTTTTGTTTTTACATTATTGCTGTGTTTTACAACAAAATTAAAAACCATTTGTGGAATCCATCCAACAACAAAAAAAGTCAGTTTCCCCAGAACAAGCCAGAATCATAAAAGCATGTTCTGAAGGGGCCTTTTCTATACCAGCTATTTAATGAGCAAGAAAAAAAATTCTATCACTTCTGTTCCTAGTGTAGATGAGTTTACTCCATTTTCCGGAAGGCAAATCCTTTCAATAAATATCAGCGTAACTTCCGAGATGCTGAAGTTCCAGAGATACAACAAGCAGCTCTGTGCAATTTCTCCTGGAGTTCCAATGCTGCCTCTTGTTTCAGTCCAGTGAGATGATGTCAGGAGCACTGCCTCCGCTGCTGGTTATAACTCCTGTCTCACTCCTGCTGGAGGAGCTAACGTGCGTGCTGCTCTCGTGGTGACTGGTTGATGTGATGATGCTGCCAGGCGTGCTGCTTGTTAAGGTTGAGGTGAGACTATCCAAAAACATAGGAGGACAGTACTGCTTGAAACAAACAATGAAGAATGAAGAGACTAACTGCACAAGGGAAATGTATGCTCTGAAGATACATCTTCCCTACAACAAGCACAAAACAAGTTACTAGCAGAACTTCATTAACACATGCATAGCAAGACCAGAGTTCTGCAAAACACCAAGTAAGCAAGCAGAGGTGGTAGCCACAATCCCTTCCTTCCTCATCCTCCCTGTTTTTATTCCTGTGAACTGGCTAGCTTGAGCATTTACTGGCACATAGGAAAGACTATCGTGATCACGGCCCCTATCATAGTGTCCAAAGAGAAACCTGTAATGAATGGTGTCCCTTAAGAGTCCATACCAGAACAAATACTATTTAATATCTTCATTAATGACATAGATAATGGGATAGAGTACACCCTCAAATATGCAGATAACACCAAGCTCAATTGTGCATTTGATACACTAGAAAGAAGGGATGCCATCCAGAGGGACCTTGACAGACTTGAGTGGGCCCATGTGCACCTCATGAAGTTCAACAAGGCCAAGGTCCTGCATATGGATCAGGGCAACCCCCAACATCAGTACAGACTGGGGGATGAATGGGTTGAGAGCAGCCCCGCAGAGAAGGGTTTGGGAGTAGTAGTGGATGAAAGCCTAGATACAAGCTGGCAATGTACGCTTGCAGCCCAGAAAGCCAATCGTGTCCTGGGCTGCAACTAAAGAAGGCCAGCAGGTCCAGGGAAGTGATTCTCCCCCTGTACTGTGCTCTCATGAGACTCCAGGTTGCATACCATCTTAGTCAGGGAGACAGGATTCCCCTCATGAAAGCTGTAGTCCATCTGTGTAAGAATCTAGTTACAGTAAGAATAATTCTTAACTGTAAAATTTGTTTCCAGGGAAGGAAAAGCACTAACTGGTAACTTCTGACCTACAAAGTTTCCATATAATCCAAAGGCAATGGAGTTTAAATGTTACACTGAGGGACTTGTAAAAGTGTTCAGTAAGGTGCCCAAACTAATGAAGATACATCTTTAGAACTCTATCTACAACTAATATCAAAACCAATAGAAACAGCAGTGAAGTACGTTTACAAAAATTAACCTGGCCTACAGATACACAGTGTGAACTAAGAGCATGAAACACCTGATGGCTGTATTCATGTCAGCACTGTGCAAGTATCTGCTTTCGTAAGGCAAACCATCAACAGTTTCCTGTGCTCGGATTTATCAGAGTGAAGTTAAACTGAATCCTCCCGTAATGCATCTTCTCTTCATTACCACCTCTTGCTGGGAAAATGCATTTTCCTGGTCTGCGGTTAGGTCTAAGCAAGTGGACTGCAAGCATGATAATGGATGACAACATCCTGACAGTTACTCGAGCAGTATGTGTCACAAAAAACAGGCATGGAAATTAAGCCCACAGCAGTTCAGAAACATACCTGTGAATCAACTGGGATTAGTGAAAGAAAATCCAGACCTAGAAAGAAGAAAAGGATAATAAACTGATGTGTCTTTCTCTTCATAAACAACAAGTTTAAGGAACTTTGTTGTTGTTGTCGTAGAACAGACTTTGCAATTGCTATACAGTTTCTAAATAAAGTATATCACTGTGACACCACTCTCAACGACTTCAGGCAGCAGCAAAACACGTTTTCTAGTACAAGTGGCTCTTTTAAGAATGAGAATGACATAATGATGTATTATTCACTGGATATTGCAGGGTGGTTCAATGCAGTTGCTTAGATGGAGGTTGCCATTTGGAGCTGTTGGTTCATAATGCAAGTGTCACTGCATATTGTACCTGACTTGGCCAAATTGGGACATGAAGAGTGTCATCACATTAAAGATGCTGGAATGAAGTAAAGTCACAACATGCACAAGTCCAAAAACAAGCAGCAGGTCTCTTCCTCCACCCACGGGCAGCCAATAAGGACACATTTCTAATATCATCCCCGTTTTGTGTCTAGACAAATAAAAGGAATGAAGAAGAGGAAGCTACAGGTAGTTCAAGGTATATCCTCTAAGAACAGTGAGAACTAGTGTCTGTCTTATACGCCGTTAGCGTGTAAGCATTTAGGGCAAGATGCTTAAAAATATGAAACCAATGAGAAATCACAGCCTTTTTTGTTTTGTTTCGAAATCTTGGCCTTGTGTTTGCTATGTCAACAGAAAGAAATGGTAAGCTTCCTCCCTCCCTCTCCCATTACCCTGCAGATCTGTTCTGGCCAGTGGCATCTCCTCCTCTCCTCCATCAGAGAAAATTAGAGAAAAATTTTGAAGGAGATTTAAGCCCAGATGCTTTTACAGAACTCAAAGCTTTTGTTCATGCATATTCTGGAACTTCAGTTGATAGATACGAACAAAACAGTTCTAGGCTTCTGTTCTCTCAGCTCAGTCTCCTATCCAATTTGGAAAGAATAGATTTCTTAACAAGGGAGAAACGGAGGGAGGGAGCAGTAAAGGCAACCAAAATGGACAGAGAAACAAGGGGAATGATATCCATCCCATTGCCAAACTGGTGCTGAAAGAAGAGGAAAAAACCCAGAGATGTTGCAGGGGAGAAATGGAGACAGGCAATGGAGCAGGGCGAGGGAAGTACGGGAGGCCCATGTGACACCTGTTGTCACAAGTCACCGTTTCCTGGGCTCTGGGTTCACTACGGCTGGCAAGGAGAACCCCCAGAGTCCCTATACACAAAGTTCTTTTCAAGGAGCCAGGATAGAAAACAATCAGTATCCCCACCTTTTGTCTGATATTTAGCAGCAGTGTTGAAGAATACATCATAGGCATTTAGGGTATGTCTAGGTAAAGAAAGTCAATAGAGGTCAGCTTACATATTGTAGCTCACCTTAACCTTTTTCATACAGTCTAGACAGAGCACCACTAGAATCAGCTAACAGAAATCTCTACCTTTAGGGCTGGGATGAGTCAGTGCCATTATACTTCTAAAACTTAAATAAGCAGCTACTCTCCCTCACATCTGTGACATGTAACAATCAGATGTTTACACAAAGTCTAACTGAACACAGCAAGAAGTGTTTCTGGCTGCTGTTCTAAAGTGCCAGTTTGAGGGCCTACACCAAAAACAAGGTTTTTCACATCACTGTTGAAGCACAATCTCAAACTTGGAAGACAGCTTGCACTAGACTTGTCTAGACATCACAGCAGTGCAATATTACATATAGTCTTGTCCCCTTTAAAAAAGTTAATCTCCAATTTTTACCCACCCCATGAATTAACAAGGCTGTCAGAATACACATGAAAAATAACCACCACCTACCTGGCAAGTCTGAGGAAATACTGGATATTGGTGGGTGATGGAATGGCACTGGGTAGTCTGTTAACGAAGGAGGAATAGCAGCAGTATCAACCGTTGTCACGCTGGGCACTCTGACAGTAGATGGCTGATACATGAGAACCCTGTTTTAAACAGCATGGGATGTTACAAACAACCTGGCCATTAGTTACAGAAGAGAAATTATGCACCGCTGTGCACTCTCATTCACACGGTCACTATGTTACAACACAACTATAGCGTGGCTACTCACTACACAGTATTCCACTCTAATTTCCTCTTTCATAACAGTCTTCATAATAACATGATCGTATCTTGGCTCTCAACAGCAGCTGTGACATAAGAGCAAGTTGGCATTAAAACAAAGTACAGTGCTGGAGTCATTTATAACAGTCCATTCAGGATCAGAAATGGATCTCTGTATCTGCAGAGCACCCTGGGAGGGATGTGCAGGCAGCCAGGAGGAGAGCACTAAGTTTCTCCACATCACTGTTCCTCAGTGATGACCTGTCACGCCAAGGGTGCAACCGGCATTATCCAGCCCCTGGAGCACAGATTACCAATGCAGGAGATAAGTATCAAACCCATCTTTGCTCACAGCTGAACCCTCTGCATCCCCACCTTCTGCCTGATAACTTTGCAGCACTGTTAAAGACGACACCACAGGCAAACAGGCACCCAGCCACGTGCATAACATGTTTCAGCACTTCCAGTCAGGTGAAAACAGTCCCACTCCCAAACGTCCTGCATCCCCCCCCTTCAACCCACCAACCATGAGTTATCCACCCATGTCTTCCTCGCCAGACTGCTCCACTGCGCATTTATGCTACTGCTGATGTCAGAAGCTTGGATTTCAGACCCTCCTAAACTTCAGCTTATGTTGTTTCTACCACTGGGAGGCCCTCCAGTTTTGCCAGAACTGGCATTTCAGGCAACACCATTTCACAGGAGATGAGCTATTCTCCAAAAGCCTGGCTTAGACTTTGATTTGAAGAACGAAAACATGCCATTTCCATACCCAAACAGTAAGGAAAATTACACGGTCACAGAAACAAGAAAACTCAGTCCTTCTACAATTATGGCTGCAGGCTGCCATCTTGGACAAACACAGGAGCATGGAAAGAAGTCCTGGCGCCTTCTGAAGCTTCATTAAAAGATGTATTTGTAGCTATTTTTCTCATAAAAACAAGAAAAGTCTCTTGCAGAAGGACGCCTTCACAGTACTCACAACAAGCAACAGCATTTCAGTATCACTGCTGAAAGTAGTTGAAGATGACCAACTATTTGCTTGCCAAAGAGCACACATTCCTGTAGACCAGAGACACAGTACACCTGCTCATCACTTCAAGAAGTGGCAAAACAGAAGGGTTTGGGTTTTATTACTATTATTTTAGTAAAGACACAAGCCACTATACTGAGACACAGACACACACCATGCAGCAGGACTAACCATAAAGCCAACACAAAGCTGACACTAGAAATCACCTTGCAGAGCAGTGACTGCTGGTGAGCCTAACCGATGCCCTCTTCTCCCTGCTTTGCTGTTTGTGCGCTCTGCATCTCTCCTGTGCCCTACAGTTTAAGAGCAAGAACTTTACGGAAGCCACAGACAGTGACTGCAGCCGAGTCGCACAGACTGGGACAGACAGAAGGCACAGCAGCGAAGAAGCTAGTTAACCCTGCCAGACTCACAGCACTCAAGTCAGACAACGGCAAAGATGGAGCTGACGGGGGGCTGCTGGCTGTACTACCCAAGGCCCAGAAGTGACTGAAAACCAGGGCCAACAACCATGCCCAAGACGTTCCAGATTTTAACAGGAAGATGGAAGAAACGCTTATTGTCTTGATTCAAAACAAGGTGCCTCCCTTCCAAGACTAACAGAATGGATGAAACATGCAACATAGCCTACTTTCCTGGGCACCAGAGCAGATGACAAAGGGTACAAGACAGTGAGAAAAGCCTTTAAGATGACACTAACTTTGCAAGAATGCACGATGCTTCTGCACTTGGGATAATCTGATTTTTTAAGGAGAACCCTGTCCATTAACTTCATCAGTTCCCTCTTCTATGGAAAAACATCCCTGCAAACACAGCAACAGTGCAAGTCTTTTGTGAGACATAAAACTATTTAATAAGAGTTTTGCCTGTACAGAGGTACTGTATAAATACAACCTTCTGCAAAGAGGCCTAGAAATTCTCCTCTGGAAGTATAGAGCTGGATCCCAAAGAGACTACAAGTCCATATGTCTACACATCAGTTTATCTGAGACATTACAGAATAACAACTAACTTTAAAATTGACAAACCCTTTGGTTGGGCTTCCTTGTGTTTCAGACATAAATATGCACTTCCTCTTGGCAGGAGGATCTTCCTCTTCATCAGAAGAGCTTTCAATTGTCAAATCAATAACATCAACTTTCTTCTTGTTTACCTCGTTGGCCACTGTCACAGAACATGGTTTGCTAACAACACTGGAACCTAAACCAGAAAATAAAATATTTTATTTATTTATTTATTTTTTTAAAAGGCTGTTGACATCAGCAGTTTCAATTTGCAACAGAACCAGTGTCTCAAATCCTGTTTTAGCTCATCTTCCTGACCACTGCAGAGGCCATCATGGCCCAGGAACAGTTTTATTAGTAGTATTCTGTGTCACACTGAGAATGTTAAGCACAAGCTTTAATCTTCACTTATCCATTTAAGGACCTAAAACAAAAAGTTGCTCTTGTTTTAAGTGCTATTGTAAAGAACAAAGACAAAACCCACACATGCACACTTAGAGATACAACCCTTTCTTTATCGTTTACATAAAAAGGTGAGAAGTATTAAGCACACACCCCGGAAAACAAATATCAACATCCATACCCATTATCCCAGCTACAAATAAGTAGTCTCAATGCATCAAGCCTTTTTGATAGTTTGTAAGCAGTATCCAAGATGTACTCACTTTCTATTTTGGTGCACTGTGGACTTGAGACTTTCACAGCATCTTTTTTAGGCCTCATGGGGCACCAGGAACCATCTTCTTGGAATTTAATCTCATCCACATCTGAACATTCATTAAGAATTTCCATAAAGAGCCTGAAAAATAAAGTGGTTCTGATTTTGATCCCAGGCTTTTGCTAAGTGAGAAGGAGACAGTTGAAAAATTAATTATGATCAACACTGACCCACAGCACATACTCTCTCCCTCGTTTGTCTTCCCTGAAGACCTGCAATTGCAGCCATTGCAGACATCCACACATCGAAATCCAAAACGTATCCCAACCTACCCATATTCTACTCCAACATTATTGCAATTTAAAGATTCCGATACAGCAGTAGAAGCAATCACCCTTTGAATCATGTCTTACACAATTTATAAGCTGTTTTAAAAGTTAATAGCCTCAGAGATAGGTTCATGTAAAAGGGAAACATCCTTAGATGTCATTTGGATTTCTCCAGAGAAGATATGCTGATGCTCAAGAGTTGGATGATGCAGTTAGGAGATGAGTTCCTGTAGTTTGTTATACAGGAACAGAAACTAAAGGATTCTAATGGTTCCTCCCAGTCTAATGTATTTTGAAAAAGAAAATAGACAGAAATGGCTAAACCTCAGGTCACAAAAACAGCTAGTATACCATGAAAAATTTGAAGTAATTCTGCAATCTGCAAACCCAGTCTCTTACCCATCTAGTATTAGGCTCTCATAAGCTGCCTTTTTGTCACAGACAGGACAGATCCAGGTAGGCTTCTTTTCATTCATTTGAAGATAAAGAGCAGCATCAAAACATTGCAGGTGTGTGCAAGTAACAGCCCGGCATGGGATTGTCAGTCTCATTTTTCCCAGCTGCAGGAGATGGATTTAAAGAGTGTCAGAAGAGAAGAAAGTGAAGTAGACCTGGATGGCTAACAATGAAATCAGACACAACCAGCAAGGTAACAGTCACTTCTCACTACAGAGTGCCCAGCTTTAAGGTCACTGCATGCAAATCCACTCCATCAAAGCACATACAGTGTATCTGAAGGAACAGTAAAGCAGTCCTCAAAGTCTTTACTGAGTTGAGAACTGTCAGAAGCATTTCTAATGGACCTGCATCAACATTATTTCTAGGATTTTATTTTTCATTAGTAAGACCCACTGAAGCACCCACTTTATCACTTCTTTTATCTCAAGGTTGGTTTTTCTTTGTGAGCTGTAGTTACGTTAGATTCAGAATGGCATTATACCCATTTCAATATAAGAAATAACGACCAGTCGCAAACACGAGGTCAGTTTCTATCTGGGAAGTGAAAACCCAAGGCAGCATTACCTTGTTACAAGGTGATCAGTTTATTTTTCCCTTATAGTAGTTAGCAGTAAAAGCAATACCACCAAGACCAGGAGATCCAAAGTTCTGTTTCTCACTGTGCCCTTTAATTATTCTATCATCCTGCCCAGGTAGACTCAATGCTTTGATACATAAGATCACTCCTTTTAAAGGCCTCAATATACACACCCAAGTAGCAACTTGACTCTGATTGCATTACAGCTGAGGCATTCACAGCTCTAAACCACACTTGACTGAATGCTGCTGCAATCAGGTGCTTGTAGATGCACCCTTCTCCTCATTTTGCATTAATGAATCAGTATGTAACAAAAGCCAGCTAAATTTCTAAAGCAGGGTCTTTTAAAAGCAGCTCAACTCTACACTGAAGATGAAAACACAAATCTGTATATGGTAATTTCCAGCCTTACTTACGGGACACATCAGGGATACCCGCAGACTGGTTGTGGCAATTTCACTATCAGGATCTGCAGTTAGTTTTTCTTTAACTACCAAAATAAATTAAGAAGTTACAGACAGTCACAACTATTTAAAATGCTAATCTTGATTCTCCAGTACATATACTTTGTTTCCAGTTATCTAAATAAATGAGCATTTAGGACACTAGTTCATAGCAAACGCCATGTAAGAACAGCTTCACTGTTTATAGGCAACTGGCAAACTGCATCATGAGACTGTCTCAATGTGCAGCAGATGCACTACCAGCCACAAAGGTTAGTAGAGCAAACTCTACCCAGCATGCAAGGAGATAAATAAAATAACCATCGGGGAGTGAGGTACAAAGACAAGACAACCAGCAGCACATGCAAGTGAAGACAACACATATTTAGGACATCTATCTTCACCTCACTGCCCACTACGCTAAGTGGTGCTCACAGCATTCCCATAAGAACATTTCAGATGAAATCTTTAGGTACTCCTCCCTGCTGGCTAGGGACCTACACTGAATCAGTGCATGATACCTCAGCAACAGCAAAAGGAACCTCTGGTACTCTGGGCATGGACCTTCTTTTCAAAATGCTGCAAATCTCCCAAGTACTACCAGTTCTAGTTTTAAAGAGCCACCAACCACCCTCAAAAAGGAAAAAACAGGAAAGTTAATTTGACTTACTTAGTGCTCTGGAATGATCAGGGTTTCTGATACCTTTCATTTTTAACCTCTGCAAAAGCATAGCTGAAGTGAGCTGACGAACGAGATACACAGACATGGAGTAATTCTATAAAAAGAGTAATTAAAGATGAAATATTGATGTAACACCATACTTCCACTACAGCAACAGGTCACTATTACACTGGTTGTAACACAAAGTAAGAACAAAAATCATGCTGATTTTTTGCTTGGTAGTTATGGAAATACTTTGAAAAGCACTGACAGATGACTTCGTTACTATGAAGGAGTCAATGGTCTGCCAGAATTCTTCTGCTAACCAAGTCAAATCTTACTCCAGTTGCAACTTGACTACAAAAAAAATACCGTATTCTCCACAACCAAGAGACAATCCGGGCTTTTTCAAGAAAAAGAGGACAGACTGGAGATACAATTTCTTAAACATGCAGTCTTTAAGAGCTTCTCATGTTTGTCTCCTAAACATTTCCCTTTTTCCACTGTCATTCCCTTAATGCAGAGCTCAAAGGCAAACTTGCTATAAAGAAAAGATTAGTGTTGTTTCAGGTGCAAACACCTTCAAATGGCACACAACTGCATCAGCTTCTTTGTACCCTTTCTTTAGCTTGCCACTGCTAAGCCAAGCCTCATTACACCATACCCGCTCCTCTCAGGCTGGCCATATTTCCTAGCATTTACTGCTGTTCCCTAATTCATGCCACTTGCCAGCTTCCTTTCTTCAGGATTTCCTCTCTTCAAGGTCACTAATGAAGAGAAGAATCTGCAAGTCCCACTGCTGCAGAGTATTAATGGTTTCATCTGTAAACACTCGCAACCCTCAATCCCTTATTTCCACTCCCTGCCAGCCACCTTCTTATGGCTCCTACACTACCAGGTACCGCACAAGGATTTTAAGCGCCAGAACATCTACCACCCTGCTCCTCCTTTACCAGCAATACCAAAACCAGCTCTTACCTAGATGAACAGATGAAGTTATCAAAATGCACAGGAAGCCACTAAGTAAAGACAAATGTTTTGCTTTCCCTACCCCCACAAAGAATGACTATATATTGTACTGTTTATTGCCTACAGAATTAACACTACAGGTTCTAGTCTGACCAGCTCTCTGGGAGTGATGCCTCCTTTGCCCAGAAGCCCTCCTCTATCAGACGAGTACATGCCAATAGGCCCTTACCATGCAAGCCTGCTGACACTCCACGCTGTCCCCAAGGATTTCATTTAGAAGATGAATAGTGAAGGCCAGCTACACAAGTTCTTCTGCTTAGAACAGAGCCCCAGGATTGAACCAGAGAACTCACTTTACCTCCCAGGACAAGGGGGTAATGCTGGAACAACCTCCCTTTCATCTGCTTGCATGGGAGTATATTTTGGCAGACACAAGGAAGGAAGAAACAGGGACAGTGGGAGAGGCCAAGACCACACACAATCCTGCAGTCATTTCAAGAGTCTTGTGCTTTGATTGAGAAGCAATGGCGTAGGTCCTTCCCTCCCTCCTTCTGTTTTAGGAAAAGTTTGCTGTCAGCACTGCCCTTCATTCCTTTGTTGAACATGAACTTTCCACTTTTTAAAATTTTAGTTAGTTCATGTAAGTTTATACTGGAGTCTGACTTAGAAGTATATGATGCCTCCAGTCCAGATTTCAATTTTAAATGAGAGGTAAAGCTACTTTGATAAGAGTCCAAAAGGGCTTCCAGAAGCAGCCACAGATGGAGGAATAAGCATCCTCAATTTACCAACAGCTGCAAGGGCTGCTGCAACAGCTACTATTTGAACACAGGAAGAATTCAGAAACTCCTCACACTTTCCCTTCTTTCCTCAGTAAATCCATAGGCAGATTTCTAAGCACTCACCTGGCTGTTTGAAAGGCTAATTCTTTTTAAACTCTAATGACTTTACATTCCCCAGAAATCAGAGGTTCATCCACAGGCACCAGCAAGCAAGAGGTATCACATTTCAGTCACCACACGCTTTATCTCCTGCCACCTGAAGCCCAGCATGCTTTTCCCCTCAATGCAACTTTCCATGAAGAACTGCGTTATGAAGACACTTCAGTTTTCTCTCTCTCCCCTACCCAGCTCTCCATTCTTCCCTATATCTGCACTTGAAGGAGAACTGACTCCTCAAGTCACTCAAACTTCCAGGAATACTCTTCATTTTTAACAATGGGCACACATTGCTCAGGTATCCTGCATTACGAACACACACCGCTGTGGTCCAACCATGCACATCCAAGATGCATCAAGCCAGAAGCAGTTGGCACTAGCAGCCTGACACCTCTCGAGTACACCCTCCCAGGAACTTGCCACCTTTCTGAGCTGGAAATTCTACCCGTGCATTTACTTTATTTACACATGTGGTTTTAGCTCATAGAAACCATTTTCATATAAAAAAAGGAATCTCAAAAGAATAAAGATGTAAATATCCATTAATCAGTTCTTCCCATGAAAAGTTCCTTTGTAAAACTACTTGGTATTATTTGGTTAGAAAAAAACAAAAGCCTCAAAAGCAAATGCATGCCTCCACCCCTGCTCCCAGGGCCTTAGCACATCTGAGCCTTTCAAAATGACTTCTCCAATGGACAGCTACAAACACTGAGAAAAACACTTTTGAAGACATGGCTACATAACCTCACGTTCATATTACTACACCATCAGGCTACATAGAGGCAAGTAGCTTCCCTTTTGTTACGTCTGAACTGTTTTATATTTAAACCACAAGAAGATTTGGGTATTTCTGACATATTTCAGGCACCCCCTAATGGAAACTTGCCAAAAAGAGCTCTCAAAGAAAGCCATACTCCCCATCCATGTGAATATATGGAAATCCTTGCAATCCGTATGCAAGTTTTACACGTGTTACTGTAAGCTACCATACTTCTAGAGCTAGCTTTGTTTCCTGGCATCAACAGTAAGTTCAGCCACTTCCTAACACTGTATACCTTGCTGGCAATAGCAGGCAGTGGGTTAGAAGGAACGCTAGACGAGGTTATTCAGACTGCTGCCCACATCCCACAAAACAGACAGTTTACCTTTCCAATTTCAGAAGCCCAGGAAATGGAAATCTGGTTTGGCACTGCTGATGACAACCTAACTAGAGATGTTATATTCAAGGGACGCCCAGGTCGCTTCTGCTCAATTCCATTTTTCGGTGGTGGAGCATATCCCTACAGGAAGAAAAGGGAATGAAAGCATTACCAAGTCTCCCTGCTGTACTCTGAAGCCTGCTTAAACAACTTAGTTTAAAACTGATCTGTGGGAAACTGGAGACTGAAGTCAACATTTACTGGAAGAAATATCAGTCTTTGACAGTCCAATACTATAACTCAACCAAAATTTTAAAGCATTCTCGATTTTAAAGTGATTTTACAGAAGTGCTGAAAAACCAGAAGAGAACATAGTACTGGTCCAGGTAAGTGTACTGGAGGAGTAAAAAGCAGTGTTGAGGCTTTGTCAAAAAAAAAAAAGTGTGTTAATGTTCCATACACACACACATCCACCCTAACAAAAGTAATCAGCCTTAGCAATCAAAAAGACAGCAAATCATGAACTGTTAATTCAGTCTTTCACATCCAGAGAATTCTTCATTGATTCTATTTAAGAAACAGCAAATTCTTGTTCCAAGAGCTCTACAACTCCTTGGCATCCACTTTGCCTTGCATTAGCTACACCCAGCTTCATAAGCAACAGGTTGTTTGTATACTCCAGTGAGGGCCCTGAAGATGAGCTGTGCATGGAATACCAGGTGTATTTAAGAGCTAACAGGCTTTGTTGTTGGCAGCAGGAAAAAAAACTGGTACCAAGATATTCTTCAAAGCTGAGCAAATAATCTGGACTGCTTCTCTCTTTAGTTTTGACATATATGATGCTTGCAAACTGAATCAGAAGCCATCCAGCTCCCGTTTGCTTCTAGACAAGCACACACTCTCGAGCAGGGAGTACTTGTGCTATGTGAAGCACGTGGCCTAACTGCAGCTTATCCATCTCATCCTGCAACTGTCAGTATGAAAGCAAGCCAATATGTAACAGGAACTCAGAGAATCTGTTCTGAGCTCAAGCAGACAGCCTGCAGTCCACTCATCTCAAAGTCTCATCTTGCATCAGGATGCCAATAAGAGACTGAAGCCCTGCATCTTGCACAGAACTGACTGCCAGATTTCATTCAGTTCAAGGCAGAGTTGTTCTACACTAGAAACTCTCCAGAAATGACATACTGAAAAATACATTTTTTTTTTAAACACAGAGTTAACACACACATTCATAGCCTAACGCTTCAAAAAAGCATGTTAGCATGTGCTAACATTAATATCTAGAAAAATTTGAGTGATAAAAATAAAGGGCTTGAATGCTTTAGCAAGCTAGCATTACAGGAAAAAAAAAACAAACACACCACAAGTCAAAGAAACCACAAATACGTACAAACAAGCTTACCGGCAATGGAAACAGCTTCCCATTTACTTTAATGCATAAACTATTAGGGTAATTGTCTTCTTGAGGACAGCTTGTCTCTGCTAGGCATAACCTATATCCCAAAAAAGAGAAAGAATCATTTTTAAGTGTCACTACATTCCTATGTCTCCACAAACATCAAGACATAACTTCTTAATTGGCTAGTGTAACATAAGAGAACACCATGAAGAAAATACCTTAGCTGAACTTGGACCGTGTAATCTCTCCTGCCGCCTGGCAAGAAGTCCCTATGACAAAGAGAAAGGAAAAGAGAAGTACCTATTTAGACAGCAGATCTCATATTCCAGTCATACACAGAACTGGCACACCTATCCCATCACTAAGTTTTGCTCTTATTTTATTAAACTATGAACAAGTCTTATGAGCAATACCTCTGTCTAGGTGCTGCAAGTTAAGCAGGACTTTAGGATCACCATCTTCTGTCAACAGCTTATAGTAACAATAAAGTATGATGCTGCCACAGAGGGAAAAAAAAAAATCTATGAATTCTCTTGGTTCGCATCACAGGTCTAGTAAGAACATGAATCCTGGGACAAAAGATAAAAGCAGCCTTCCATTCTGGCAGCCAGGAAACATGCAAGGGATAAAACCTTACCACCTCTCTAAATACTCTATTTGAAACAGAGTAATTATTAACTCCTCAATGGCATAGGATTTACACCAACTAAACAGAACTTCTGTGCACAGTAGTTCCAGAAGAAACCAGAAGAGATGAATTCAGCATAACTACTGAGAGAATTATCATTCCACAACTGAAAGCTCACAGGACACAACAAAAAAAGGAAAATCCCCTTGCCCTGAATTTTTGCAAAAATGGTTACCTATGCTAGGCCAAACACTTCTTACCTGGAAATACAGATTTCTCTGACCTGCTGAGGTGTTAAAGCAAAGATAAAAAACTTCTCTTGGAACCTCTGAATACTGCTCTGTACTAGAAAGAAAAAAAAATACAAAAGAGGTTTAACCATGGTGATTACAGTCATTGATTAAAACAGGATCTGCAATTGAGTTTTTTCTGAAACAAGGCACAAGTCACTTAAGAATACAATCAAATTGTTGTTGAACTGCATGCAACTGTCAACAGGAAAGCAATGGAACAAATCATTCATTCAACTATATTCAGATGGCTTAATATCACATTACATCTCAGTACTAAAGAGGCTTGGCAAACTGCACTATAATCCTCAGGGGGAGAAAGGTACAAACACAACAGAATATAACACTGGATACCTGGAGAAAGAACCAGAGATGCTGTTTACAACTATTTTAAGGTACTATAACAGGAGAATGCACACCAGAAGTTATTAACGGACAGATGGAAAATTACTCAGTGCAGAAACAGCTAAAGGTAACTAAGTCACTGGGGAGGAAGGGAGGAAACAACTCCTAATGCTAGAGAAGCCAGCTGGACTATGCATCTGGGAATACTCAGCACTAAACCTTTTTTTTT
>VXAA01002538.1:37549-48679 GCA_013399115.1 Anseranas semipalmata | reverse complement strand
GTCTTTTTTTTTTTTTTGTTGGGGGGGGGGGGGGAGAGCGCATAAAAATAAAACCAAACAACTTTCATATCAATCCTACTCGTCTGTCAGTGATGGGAAGCAACAGTACTTTTGTATTACTGATTCATAGTATGTACATAATCCTTTTGATTTGAGAAGTTAGACATCTTGATGTGAAACAAAGGTAGACTGGACTTGTCCAACAGTTTGAAGTATCTAGCAAGGAGAACAAGCCTAAAACCAACATGACTAAACGAGCCAAACTGTGAAGAGCTAGGCTGTCACATGTACTATAATGTTCAGAGAAGAAAAAAATCTCTATCCAGAAAACAAAAAGGACACAAATCCAGGTGGAGCAAACACACCCACCCACCCCAAGTTCCCCAAGCAATTCAAAAACATGGTATTGTGCACACGTGCACACATCACAGGCAGCACTTTCTATTTCAAAATATTTGTGCACATTTAAAATGGAAATATTTTGTTATTGAACCAAGTTTAGATCAAAGCTAAACCCCACATCCACACTGCTCTTATGCTCTCGTACTAGTGCAAAAGAATACATATCCTCACCACTTTCAAAGAGCTGCAGCGAAGCAGACTATATTCCTAGCGCTATATTCCTAGCACTATGACCCATCTGCCCATTTGTTTTCTATATTCTTAAACTCACGTTTGGTCCATGCCCCAACCACTCAAGTCTACTAACTTGGACTATAAGCTACCCATATCAGTCTGAAAATACTTAATAATGGATCTCTTCCAAGTTTGCTCATGAACCCATGCTCAAGTCACTAATTCATTATTTGCATAGCAAGCCATTCCTCACTTCTCTGTTATCCACTCCTTCTCACACATCTCGGTTGTAGCTTCAGCTGCTGCCATCTTCATGCACTGTGTTTTGGAAAGAGTTTGAAGGCAAGCAGGTAGTCAGTCACATTCCTCCTGTCCCCCTGACCCACGTCCAAGTGTTGCAGGACCAGATAATCCTCACTACTAGGAGAACCGGGCAATACGCAAAGAGCCTATAGTTTAAGGGAAAGAAGAATTTCATGCAGCTTTAACATGGTGACACCCTTAATGAAGGGTTCTCTTCATTTAAAAAAAAAAAAAGGAGCATTTCCAAAACCGAGGAAGACAGCTGTTATAGATAATTTTCTAGCATATTACTGCTACCTCTAGATATCGACCAGAAAACAAACAGTAACCACATAGCAGAAATACAACGCAGAGGACACACCGCATTATATAGGAGAAGGTGTCCACAGAGCTGGCAACACATCTGGTTAACTATGAGCCAACAGTTGTCCTGTAATACAGAATAATTAAGGAATATAATTAAGATATTCAGCTACTACACAGAGCGGACATGAGGAATAAGCCAGGATACCAGTGAACCAACAGATTATCTCCATAAACGTAACGGCAGCATGAGCCGTAGAGCTGGCCAATACCAAGCACACATTAATATCAAACCCATCCACTAGTACAAACACTCCTCTCTTCTAACAGGGTGTCATGACACAAACACAAGCGACAACAAGCAGTGTAAAGAACACTTACTAGTAATGCTTGCTGCTTTGGATACTGGAGGATGACCAGCATATGCCTCACTTAAGTGTCTTAGGTTGTGACTTGTACCTATCTGTTGAGGAAACTGAAGTGTTTAGGAGGATGCAAACAGCTTGCAAAATGCTGAAAGTCTTTCTAAACAGTATTACTAAATCATTACAGAACATTTTCTACCCTATAAGGTAAGACGTTGAATTTCAAGACAAACAACCTATTTCCAAATAAATATGCTCAAGAGTGAGGTGCTTGAGTAAGCTAATTCACATTTCAGGCTGTTTGGAAGACAGATCTACTCTGCATTCTAACCTACAGCACGGCAACAACCAGTAGGCTGAGAAATCGCTGCTGAAGGGAGTGAAAGACCGAACATTTGTTGCACAAAGTAGGTACCTCAGTGCCAGATGGCAGAACCTCCAGAATTGTTGCAATGAGATAAATACAAGCTAACAAACCAGTGAACTGGTTCTCCTTACCTTGCAGGAACTTATTAACTATTGACCCTGAAATCCCTCTCCTGCTGGCCCTGCCAGGGGCCTCCCTCCCTGGTATCAAACAGATACTCCGGGTCCAAATCCTTCACCCAAAAGTAATTTGCTTTTTAATATTGAAGAGACAAAGAAATTCATGTTTATCTTTAATCATATGGTATCTGCAGAAGAGAACATTTTTCTTTTATTATTATTAAAGTGTGGCTTGGCGCCTTGGGGGATAAGTGATGGAGACAGTGCAGGGATAGAGATGAGAAAGGAAGGAAATTTCCACTTTTCCCCAGCTGCAAAAAGATATTTAAACCTGGACTTAGTAATGTCATAAGCAACCCCTATTCCATGGATTAAGCAACGTGCAGTGCTATCAAACACTTACCTAGACTTGTAGGTTTTATGAGCACATCAAGCACATCATAAAAAGGCAGGCTTTTCAGCTGAACGTCGGGATGAACAGGTGGAATCGGAGGGGACGGCTGCTGCATCTCAAAGTGAGCCTTAGTGTCTTGGAGGAGCACAGAGCTGACGGGTGAGGAAGGAGACTGAGGTGTGACTGAAGTAGAAGGGAGTGGGTGAATCCCAGCAACAGCCAGGTCAGGCTCCACGGGAGAGGAACTACTGTCCAAATTGAAAACCGCAGGTTTTATAGCTGATAAGTCCGAAAGTCCTTCAATCGTCCTTGGGTACCGACGCCTATAGAGTTCTCGGATTTTTATCTGAACTGCTGGGCTGCAGCCGCTCTTCAGTAAGTGCAGTGCCCTCATCAGGAGGTCATGTTTCCGTCCGCTTTTATTACGTCCAGCAAAGCCCAACAACACTTGTAGTTCAGAAACACGAAAACTTGATACCATATTCTGGAAAGAAAAAAAAGATAAACACAAGTGAACCCACAGTGCACTACACAGTCCTTTCTGAAGGTCACGGTGAAGCATCTGAACTTCCATCATTTAGTTCCACCTTTGTCATCTTTGATACTACCCATACCCTTACCCAGAACAAGAATATAGTTAGCTTAAAGCAAAGAAGTGACATATCCAGGAAGGTTGAGTTTGGTTGTATTATTGATTTTAAAGACTTCTAATTGTTTCCACTTTCAATAACAACAAAAAAAAAATCTTAATGCTATGCACGCAATGCTACCTTAACTCCACATGAAGCCAGAGGCATTGTCTCTAATACAAAATATATCTCATGAAAGAAAAATCAGATGAATCAGTATTATCATCTGTTCTCCAACACATTTTAAGAAATAAAATAAGCAAGTGTTTAAGTTCTGCATAGTTTATTCCGAAATGTCTTTGATTTTTGGGAAGCATGCTAAATGCATGCATGATCAGAGTCAGGCACATCATGTTTCACTCTAAAAAGAACAGCACAGCAAGACAAACTGTTTTAAAAGCTACACAATTTCATACTAACACACTGTTTAACCAATATAACTGATTCTACCAGAACGTGACAGAAACCTTCCTGTCCTTTCCATATCATGTTCTGGTGGAATACTAAAAGATCACTTCAAAGGAAATAATACTATTTACTTGTTATCTGAGTTCATTGTGAAAGACTGAGGACTGAACTATCAAGTTTATAAACAGAAAGATTCTCATTTAAAAAAAAAAAAAAAAAACACAACAACAAAAGGAACACTACCCAAGAGGAAGTGTTCCCCTCCCTCGCTCAGTACAAACCAGTACATTGGCATAGGTGCATCCCTGTCATTTCTGTGAGTGAGCTCTCTTTTCAAAAGAGGTATAAAATCATCCAGAATTCTCCTAGGCAATTTCCTTCCTATTTGTGTGGGACTCTCCCATTGCAACGAGAAGGTTAAGAAAGAAAATCTGACTTAATCTGCACTGCTGTACGGTACCAACTCCAGACTCGAGGACTGACAGATGAAGGACCTAACAGAAGGCATGAAGTAGCACACATCTGCGAGCACAAAACAGATTTTCAAAAACTGTCTAAAAGTGCGTTGTTGACTGTTTGATACTAAATAGTAGTCCAGCATCCAATACTTAAAGCTTTGGGCACTCATTTCAGGAGGGATACAACTCTCAAAATGCAGTGCTTTGGGTCTACCTTCCCTAATCCCTACGACACAGAGTTTACACCGATGCATTCTAACACAGATCCAATCTTAAACTGAAGATTCAACACAACGGTGTTGCAGCCACTGGCAGCCAGCAGAGGAGGCTGGCACTTCCCCCCGGGTGCCCAGCTGCTTGCTCCCTATTCCCTCCTTAACATCAAGGGAATCACTTCTACAGGAAGACAGACCAGGGAACCCAGCCAGATGAAAAGTCAACTTGTACCATCACAGGCAAACAGGTACAAGCAACCAGGACCTGCCTTTTCAAAGGCCACAACTCATGCATGCTAAAACATCTAAAATACCATGGCATTATTCTCACCAGGTACACTATTTCCTCATTTTTGAGGGGACAAGGGTATCTTATTTCAGATAGTGAATTTCAGTGTTTCCAGCAGCCAATTTGGGTACAGTGATGCTGCTATCAAGCAGCTATCAGGAAGTCAGCTGAGCAGTCTTCAAGCTGGTATTCCCCACAACACCCCATCTATAAATGCACCACAGATAAAGCTGCTGGCGAAAGCTGTGTCACACGAGGTGTTGAGTGGCTCACCCTAACCGAGGAAGAAGCCAACAGCAGGTACCATCTTAATTTCATCCTAGCACGTTCTCTAAACAGCAAAACAATAAAGGAAAAAAGGAGATGGAGACAGAAATGTGAAGTCTGCAAGCTGCTTGAGGATGTTTGTTTCCACCTGCCCTTCCCTTGCTACCTTTCCTTAGTCTCACAGTCAAGCAGGGTGAAAAAAGTTTCAGTATTCTTTAGAAATAGCTTGAAGTACTAAAACAGCTTTATAGCAATGCCACAGAGAAATTGTGGCAATTGTAAAAGGTAATACTGCTACTGAAAAATTTACTGAGAACTTCATATTGCGAGCTTCCATAAATAGTGGTACAAGCTTATAGTGACATCAACTCCTTTACTTCAGATGGAGACAGTAAGCATGATTCTGGATTCTATAATCAGAATGCAAATGAATAAAATAAACCTTTACATTGAGATTAAGGAAACAGCATGTCTTGCAAAATACTTTCTATTACCCTGACTGCTGCCTTCTGTGCATTCCTGCAAGTTAATCAAGGTGAAATGTGCAGTCAATCATGCCTTGAAACAGCCAGCACTTTATGTGGAAATTCCACAAACTAGCTTTTTGTTACAAGATGGATTTCATTTTATTAGAAGACACAGCCTGGCTTCAACATCATAGTCAGCAGGATTTTAAATTGACACCTCCATTAAAGTGCTTGGGAGTATAAAAATACATAGTTTTGTCCATCAACACAAAAATCTTACACGTGCTTTTGAAAGAAGAGTCTTGCGAAATAGAGTTTAACTGGAAATAATTAAACAATGACTTTTGCAACATTTTCCCTGTAAAACTGATGCTACATTCCCTCTAAGGCAATAGCAACCGTGAGCATAAAGATATAGCTAGTCTTATCTATGTAGTTTAGCTTATTATTCCATTTATAGATATATTGAAGTGGGTTCTTGTTATAACCAACAAGGTTTTATGGAGACATAACATATGCTTAGATGCATTTATAATCATGGTGCAAGACAGATAATTTATTTCCAACAAACCTTACCAAATTATTTTCTTTTGGGGTTCCAGTGATATTGCACAAGACTGCAGCCTAGCTATTAACATGCTTTTCACATCATTGAATTAAGATGAGACATTCAAGTTGTGTCATGTAAATGCCATCAATTTTCTCTTAAGAGAAATTCTTTACAGCTGCACAGCCTAATAAAAAGCTTTTTCTACAAAGACGACCAAAGCCATTTTATTTTTACTGTCTCTCCATGAACACAAAAAGTAGTTTGACAGAACTCTAAGGAAAGAAATAAGACTGGATAATTCTAGTACTTTTACGCTCCGGAAACATTTTTCCCCAAGATTCACACTTGAAGGTCGTAAGTTTCATGGGATTTTGTTTCTTATTTCCAAATTTTAGCAGCCATGATTCACAGGCAGAAACATTGTTCTAAAGCATTAAGCTGTAGGTGTATCTGGAATGGCATTCATTTCACAGGGATCATGATTTTAAGAAGTTGAGGAAATGCTGACACACCACTGAAATTAATGGCAGGCAAGTTTCAGGGCAAAGTAGGGGATCAAAAGCATCTCTAAAATAAGGTGCATGATCTCCATGCTCCCCTTGCCAAAGCCACCTACGATGTAACAGTTACTGTACTTACATATATGAAGGGTAACCAAGAATGTCCATTAAATTCTTGACAGATGACTACAATAACCACTGATAACGGTAGCTTCTAGGACAACTGTAACTGCTCAGGTAGCAAACCCTACATTTGAACCCAGAGAAGCAACGCAAGCTGACTCAGAAGTTCTTGTCAGTCTCTGCTGAAGTAGTCTGCTTCAACCCCACTGGCTTCTGGACATTTTCTGAAGTGTCTGGATGCTACATAGGGAAGGAAGGCACCAAGGATCAATCCCCACTAGGCCCCACTCCTGACTTTAAGCCCTTTTTTGACCACTCATCATAGCAAAGAAGCACACTTGTGACACCTTTTGCAATAAGTCTGCATGCATACTGATTTACAGCAGGCTAGACATGAGTAACATTGATAAGAGCAACTCATTTCTTGGGATGAAAATCTCTGTGCTGACCCTAAATAAAGGGTCTGTAACAGGAATAAACTGTAACAGGAAGCTGATGTAGCTATACATGGAAAACTGGAAGTTCTGAGAAAGAATGAAGATATCCCAGGTTAAATTTGTATCAGCAAGCAGCATAGCACAGACCAGATCTGAAGAACTAACAGTTGGTGCAAACAGCATGACCATCAGGTCCTCAGTACTACGGGGATTTTTTACTTTGGACCAACTCTAGTCTGATTCCTAAATTAGATATTCAGAGTCCTGAGAAGTTGCATGCACCCAAACCACAATGAACATAAGTATTTGATTTAGGATTTTCAATTCATGTAAGTCCCTCAAAACAAAGCTCGACTCATTTCACTGCAATCCTATTTTTTAAGCACCATAAACTACACTGCCTCACTCTTCTCCCCCATCACTGTATCTCAGCACAATCATCATCATTAGCTGTTAATTATCCTGCGCACAAGAAACTTAAATCACCACAATAAGCCTCACTGGTCTAAGTAACCATGCATCTAGAAAGCACAGAAAAAGTGAAACAAATGCAAGATAAGCTATTAACATTATTTTATCAGAGGTTATCATAATGTACTGGTACTTAACACAATGAATGTTAATTGCAACCTAAAGATCTCTACATCACCAACAGAAAGTTCCCAGTATCTTTTTTGCCCATTTTTCCATCATTTGAAGTTTAACCCCAGATCAACACACAGAGCTTGATTTCTACATCAAAATCCCAGACTGGTAGGCATAAATAATACAACGGTATCAACACAACCAAAATAAAGCTACAGCAAAGCAGCTTTGGCAATG
This sequence comes from Anseranas semipalmata, assembly GCA_013399115.1. Classification (NCBI taxonomy): domain Eukaryota; kingdom Metazoa; phylum Chordata; class Aves; order Anseriformes; family Anseranatidae; genus Anseranas; species Anseranas semipalmata. The sequence goes on along the minus strand of VXAA01002538.1, from coordinate 41,087 downwards.
AACTTTAAGAGGACACATGAAAGTAACTAAGTATTTTCTTCCTGGCAAACAATTTAGAATCCAAGTTTTAAAACCTAGTCCTATATCTGCAAGATATGATAGTCACTAGTTTAAACGTTACTGTTGACAAGACTTAACTAGGTCATGCACCTACAAGGACCCTCGCTACCCCACGCTCACCATCTCTCCCGTTCCTCGGTAGTAATGCAGCACTTCATTGCATTCCTGGCACGGAGGACAGTGCTAAGCACGACTTCACCTGGCAGACAGGCAAAACGCTGTCCCCTCAGACCAGCAGAGAAGCCAGAGGAGTGACAAGACACCAAGCGTGCTATGAATGAGAGGTCTAACAAGAACGAGACTTCGAATTCAGTACCTGAACCATATAGCTCCCCACATATTTAATCGCCTGACTTAAATACTGGATGTGTAAGAACAACAATAAGTGTGACGTACTTTCAACATTTATAAACCATGATCTAGTACATTTTGTGGACTCTCCTCTCCACAGGTCATATGAGCATGCTTTCACCTCTTCTTGCTAAAATGTCTTTTTTCTATACAGCCATGAAATCAATCACTAGTGTCACACAAATTAGTTCTGACAGAAGCACGTTCATTTGCCTAAAGAGGTTTTATTTTCCATAAAGATGAAACTAACACATTACTTCAAAATCTGATTAAATACCAAGTATCAGACTAGAGCTGTTATCTTCTAAACCAGGAATCGGCAACAGTTCAAGGATAGCATGTGCGTTGCATTTGTTACCAAATTAGAGTCACGATGCCAGCAGAAACTCAGGACCCAAGAGATGCTCTCTCTACGGAATAATACACAACCGATCCTCTATCCACAGCATTTTGCTGGGACACAAACCATAGCTTCAAGCCAAATCTCAGTGAATTCAGAATTTGGTGGGAGCTGGAATTGCGTTCTCAGAGATGGCTCTCAGAAGGAGCTGTAGTTCCCACTCCTGGGCCAATTCTGTTCAAAAACAAAAACAAACAAACGGCATCCACACGCCACCTCTGGCCTCCACACCACAGACTGCAGACCTCTGTTCCACATCCACCTTTGTCCCTGTAATCCCCTTGACATTTGTCAGGCTACCCATGAGTGAAAATTACAAATAAAGGTACGAGCCTTGTTTAAAAACACATCTGTGACCAGCAGGTCTAGAAGTCGCATCCCTAAACACAAGAAGAGTTGTGCTCACCACATCTTCCCCGCAACTTCTTAATATTCCAGAAAACTGTAACCTACAGAACTCAATAAACACTACTAATTAATTGGGGGGTTATCTGAAGTAACTTCTCTCTCTAAATCTAAGGTCTCGAAGGGCAAGCCTTGCACTGGACATTTTCACCAATATCCTGGAAAATAAGTGACTGCAGCTACAGCCATTTCCAAATCCTTAAACAAACCTAAAGATTTTCAGAAAGCTTGATGTAACAGCAGGTTCCTCTGAATACGTTTTCTTTCACTACAGCCTATAAACCCTTTGGATCACAGTCCCCAGAACTTTTATTTTGAAGATCCAGAGGATGGCAGAAATGGCAACAACTAATATTAAAAATGGCAAAATGGTAACTAACAAATATTAAAGTGATCCTTCACCCTGAGGATAGAGAAAAGCTGCCCCTTGCATGTTTCCCTCAAAAAACAGGATTTAAGAGAGAGCTCTGACATCCTGCCCTTAGTAAGTCCTTAACAACTTTCTAAAATAAATTCAACTCTCCAAATTGCCCCAGCGGCCTTTTATAAGGCAGGCAGAAATCACATACTACAGGAAACTGCAATGAACATGACAGCAGCAAACAATACTGCCATAAACTACTGCTTCATGGATTAATGTACAGGACATTTTTAAGATCGCTCCTAAAGGTCAACAAATGTGGGGTAGTATCACCTCTTTGGCCTAAAGCAGGAAGATGTGGTTGTCCAAGTGCATGGCATTCAAGAAGACAGATACAGCCAAACATATCCTCTTTCCAACAAGAAAAAAAAAAAAAAGAGAGAGACAACATCAGTAAAGGCCTCAAAGATGTGGGGACATGGGGCAGCCTACTGTATTCTCTTCTCAGAGCTTTCCCAAAATGGACCATCAGCTGCGTGTTGAACAGACATTTAGAGAAGCTCCAGGCTGGTGGATTCATTTCCCAGGCACTCTAGGTTACAAATAAGATGAATGGAAACATCAGAAGACATCTGTTCAGTCTAGCTTTTTTTTTTTTAAACTGCTGATACTCTATTTCCAGTGAAGGAAGGATAGTCCTATAGTTGGCCTGAAATCCAGTTCCCTTTTCCCCTCCATATTTCCTGTGTTACTTTTGGCAAGCACCTCAGAGGCATACAATTTCTAAGGTATTTAGGTACACAATTCCCAGTCTATCAATACTTACGCGTATCTAGATAAAGGAGTACAGTGCTCTGGAAAATGCAAATCTGGCTCAAACCTCAAAAGGAGCTACAAAAAGGAGAGTAATCTTTGCTATGGAGTTAACAGTGGGGGTTTAGCCACCTCCATAGCTACATCCTCCGAGAGATCTTAAAAAGAGGGCTGCAAGTGAGTCAGAACACTAAGCAAGAAAACATGTAAGCACAAACAAAAATAACCATTTTCACAATTCTGGAAAAAAAATATGCCGATGTTTCTTAAACCTAAGATTGAGACAGAGCACTGCTGTTCTCCACTAAAGAAACACAGTGCTTTCCCTGAGGTTTTCATGACCAAGCTCCTCACCTACACTACAGCCGCTTCAGCCAGAGCAGTGTTAGTGCTGGAAGAAGCCATCGTGTAGGAAATTCTCTGGTGATTGCAGCATATTTCCCACTGTTGGTCAGACTGCTACAGGCAGCGCAGCCATCAGACCTTTCTCTACCCAGAAGCCTAACTCTCAGCAGTTCACATTTAACTGGCTTTTATTCTTCCCACAGACGAGTCTATGCTGGGGGCGGGGAGGGTTTTAGCATCCATGTAGTATTCCATCGGCAGCACTTCTGCAGGTGTGGATGCTGGGCAAGGACAACCCTTCCTAACAAAGGTGCTAACGCTGCTCATGAAATGTAAGGAGGAAAAAAAATAAAATGAGCAGTGCAGCCAGCTCTCTGCGGACACGCCAAAAAATACAAAAGGACACCCCCCGCCAAAGTCTGCAACAGAAAGCCCACGAGAGCCGTAACATAAAAGGCATTCGGTTCAAGACACAATATGTCTGCAAAGAAATACTGGGATTCACGCTTCAGAGAGGCGCGTTTTTCCCGACCGGGACGCGGTCACCCATCGGAAAGGCAGACCAGTCGCTCCCAGCGGCGGTCACCGAGCACGGCACAAGGCACCATCACCCCGGCGGAGAGGAGCCCGACGCCGGCTTCCACGCCCGTTCGGGCCGCGGGCAGCCGCTCAGACTTTTAAGATGTCGGGAGGGGAAAGAAGAAAAAGGAAGGGAGGGAGGAAGGAAAGAAAGGGCGCCGCAGCCACCCGCCGGGCGCGGCTGGGCACGGGGCTGCCCCCGGACAGGCGGCCGGGGCGGGTTT
>VXAA01002538.1:0-31380 GCA_013399115.1 Anseranas semipalmata | reverse complement strand
CAGCCGCTGCGGGCCACCCACCAGGCGAGGGAAGCGGTATGAACCGTAGGCCGGCCGGCCGGCCGCGCGTCCCCGTTGCTATGGGAACGGGGGGCAGTTGTGCGCATGCGCGGGGAGCGGCGCGCAGTGCGCAGGCGCCGGGGGCTGAGGGGAGCGGGTGCCGCCATGGCGGCCTGGGGCGGCCGGGCCTGAGGGGAGCGGGCCTGGCGCCGCGGGGTTCTCAGCGCGACGGCCGGGCTGGCTCTCCCTGTGCGTGGGGGCCTCACCTTCCTTCTGCAAAAGGGTTGTACCGCCCCGCCATGCCGTCATCCCGCGGCTAGGCTCCGGGAAGCCCAGCAGCAGCAGCAGCAGCAGCAGCATAATTTTGTTGTATTTCTTAACCTGTGCTTTTGTCCCCACCTGCTGGGCAGATTCGGCTGAGAAACTGCGGGGCCGCGGAAAACCTTTCCCAGAAAGGTGCCGCGTGGGCGCACCCACGTCCCTCTTGCCACTGTGCAGGAGTCAGACGGGACTGCCTGCAAAAAGTGGTTGTTGGGAAGGGTTCTGGGGCTGCGGCGTAGGTTGTGTCAGCCCCTTCCATTAGCAGGTTACGTATTTATCTGCGAGTGGCAGTCTCCGTGGCAGTCTCCACGTCAGTCTCTGGGCCTGGATCCCAAGGACCGAGAATGGTGCCCTGAGGTGGAATATTGCAATGGCGTTAATGTGCACACGGAAGACGGGACTTGGGCTGGGCAGGCAGGAGAGAAGGGATTTGGTTCGCAGCCTCACCAGGGGGGATTTGGTAAGCCCTGGTGCCAGGGCTGGGTTTGACTACTAAATGCAGAAACACCTGTAGGAGTAGGAGCTGTAACTCAAGAGCTCTTCCCCCTGAGCTGAGCCAGTGAGGTCAGGTTGGGTTGGTGTACAAGCTGATTTCTCCACTGATGTCTCCATTCTGCCAAAAGGTGGAATGGATGCAAAGATCAGATTTTGTAGTTTGTATGCAGAGTAGAGAGGGGTGTGTGTATTCTGCAGAGGGGCAGAAGTTTGGAGCCTGCTTTGTTGAAGTCTGTCAGTGACTGAGGAACTACCTGGAGCTGCCAAGAGGAGTGGATTTTTATATTCTTGTTCTAAGGTTCCCGATTTATTTATTTATTTATTTGTTTATTTTGTGGAGGGAGCCTAGGGACATAATTTCTGGTTTCTGAATTCCAGTATTCCAGTGCTGTATCTAAAAATTAGGCTGCTACATCTTTAATTTATAGCGGCAAATAATTACTGGAATTCGTGGTTCCCCAGTCCTGTGCCTACCTGTGTTGCATTTTTTTTCCATTAATCTGTTCTGTAGAATGGAGATTGTTGTTTTCTACCAATTTTGGGAAAAGTGTTTCAAAAAATCACCTCCTATTATGAACATAGTCCAGCAGAATAATTTCAGTCCAATGCCAGCTATTTAAGGATAATAAGTAAATATGAGCATTTGTTAACAGTTAAAGATTGTATTTGCTTGAGCCAGATTCGTTTGTTGCGCTGATACAGAACAGCCTTTCCCCCCACCTCAGTCTGTGGCTTTTCTGTTGGGCTGGTGTGTTCTGACATACCCTTTAGCAGCAGGGTTTTCCAGTCTGGCCAAACTGGGTAGCTGGGCTCAACGAAGAGAGGCAGAGGGGCAGGCATGTCCCTTGCAGGACACTTGGGCCAGGGACACGTGTGATCAGATTGGTAGCCTGTACTTTGAGCTTCACCTTCCAGCTAGAAACAAGAGCAGTACCTGAGACATCGCCCCTTGAAGTCGGAGGGTGGTGGTGGGGAGGAGCGCGCCTGAGGTGCGGAGATGGGAAAGCAGCGCTTTGTAGGAGCCTGCTGGGGTTCGCCAGAGTTGTACTTCTTGCTCGTCTCGTGTCTCTGTGTGTGTGCTGGTAAATGCTTGGCTCTGGATTTGGGAGAGAAGAGGAGCAACGTGCACACCTGGGAAGGGGGAGGGATACTGGCTTGCTAGGAAAAAAAAATTAGGAATGCTGATCTAAGGCCTCAAGTGGAAGAAGGATGGACTGTTCATTTCACACAGACGTGAGATTTCACCAGAGATGTTCTATAATGATGATGTGTTTATACCATACAATTCTGTGGCTGTTCACAGCAACTTAGCATAGTATTAAAATAAAAAAAAAATTGTTTTGTGAGGCATTAGACTGGTTTTAATTGTTACAGATTTTCTGTGTTTGTCCTGTAAATCACTCTCAAAAAGCATTATTATCGCAAACTGCAGTATAACTTAGCAAATTTGTACAAATGAGTAGGAGAGTTAATGCTTATTAACTAATACGTAAACTCAGCATCTTAAATTTGTATTGTTTAATAACTCACCATATCACGTGTCATTCATTTTAATATATTTTTCATAATACATTTTGCTTCAAATTAGTGAGGTCTTGGCAATGTGAAACCTGGCTTCAACAGTGTTTTTCATAGAGGAGGGAGGTGATGGTGCTCTGTGAGTGGCATTTGTGGAAAGTCCTTAACATTGGAGCATGAATTAGTGAAAGACAGCATGGAACTATCGCAACAGGAGGAGAAATTGGAAGATTTCTGTTTTCAGTGCACCAGACTGAAATGGTAACGTCTGTAGATTTTAAATGTAATATCTTTCAAATGCATCTTAGTGTTATTACTAGGACAGCTATAACTTCCGTTGTGAGCTTGCTGTATGTTTTTAATTATGAAAGCTATTTGTAGTCCCTGTTGAGAAACTTTGCCAGCTCAATTGTTTGCAGCAGGCTTGTATAATTTGGAAGAGAACAGACTAAAGAAGCCTCTTTTCTTTGTGCTGGGAAATTCTATTCAACGGCAGCCAAGTTATACATTGTTTAAAACTCACCATTTCCCTTCTCTGCTTATGTTTCAAAAAATATTGTCGGCAAGCCAAGCATTAATTGAACATCAGCCTTCTAAAAAGCCTGGCAGGGCTTCAGATGTAGCGTGCATAGGGCTAGGGGAGAGGGAAAACTGAGGGAACAACGTGGTGGAGGAGGAAGAAAACCGGGCGAGTCCGTGATGCCTCAGCTCCACTCGCCCTCCTGGCATGCGGTGCCCGCTTGCTCCCGAGGACGACTTGGCAGTTGTTGGGGATCCCAAAGGAAAAAGAGGGAAGGGACACTGCGTGTGTATGCGATAAGGTCTTTCCTGGTGCGATTACAGAACTAACTGCTTGCCTCTGCTGAGTTCCTGATCGCAGAGCCCTCTGAACTCACCGCAGTGAGCGCCCCAGCTGGGTGTACAAGGGCAGTGGTAGAGTTGGAACTTCCGAGCTTCTCAGACCGTGACTTACTCTGTAACTTCATTCTTCATGCAGTCATACATATTCACGCAGAAATACAGGGTCAAACACTAATGAAACATTGTTAAATTAATCTTTTAGTAGCTGCATTAATTTGATGGAATTGCACTAGAGACTAGGTTGATTTACAATGTAAATACATTTTAGTGAAAGGTATGGAAATAACTAAACAAACAATTGCATTTAGGGATGCATGATTCTAATAGAGTTTAGTTTTAAATGGCTGCAAAGAAAGGAATACGTACCACTCTTTTGTTAAGCTAGAAATAAATAAAATACACTATAAGTGTTGGAGATAATTAGTTAAGTGCTCAACTATTTAGTTTTTAAAACAAGATCACGCTTAAGTGCCTTAAGCTTTTATTAATTGCATGGACCCCAAAATCCCCTGTAGTAATTGAAAATTTAATTACATACATTTTTTGTTCTTTTAAGAATAGAAGCTTATTAAACACTTAAACATCTATTGAAATACCAGTGGCTATAAACAATGTGCAGTTCCAAATACTAATTAAACAAGAAGGCTAAATCACTCTAAAGCTAAACTGAATTTTAAGTAACTTTGCACTCGTAAGTACTTTGATTTTTTTTTTTTCCACACAGTGTAAGATTTACCATTTCCTCTCTAAGCGCAGCTGAAGTCCTGGCAGTGTTGTTGTCTGTCTGTACTGTGGCAGGCACATTTTGTGGATATATTTGGAGTGAGGGTCAGTCTGTAGGGACTAAGCCGGGTTTCAGAAGGGAGATGGGCATGGGCAGAGAGCTGTTCACGTGGGCGGTTGCTGGTGGCACTGGCACATGCAGAGGCTCGTGTGCATGTTGGAAAGGGTGCGTGGTAGCAAGTGGCTGGAAGAGGTGGCTTGGTGGGATTGGTCAGAAAGCAGTGGTCTGTTCACACTGGACTGATAAGATTTATGATTTGGTAAGAGCTGCATGTCGAAAGGTCCTTAATTTCTCTTTGTTCACAGAACTGGGACCAGAGTTTTTGATATTTGTGTTCTGTTTTTCAATCCAATCTAATGCCAGTTGATCAACTGATATAATGCTTAGTTAATTTTCTTTGGACAGATGTCTGACTGCCTAAAATTAAGCCATTGCTGTTTGCGCTCTTATTAACGCAAGATAAAAACACGGAATTAACCTCTCAGTCTAAACTATCTTCTGATTTTTAGATGGGACTCTTTTGGATGTAAAGGTTTGCTTTTGCCTCTCCTTGGTCAATTCAACAAGGAGAACATTATTATGTTGAGGTTGAGGTGGGTTGCTTGTACATAGACACGATGCTCTCCTATACTGCTCAAGGCAAGTCTCTACCTAGAAGTGTACTTGAGATGCTGCCCATCACTGTATCACTGTCTGACCTAGCATTTAAAATGCTTCTAGGGATACCAGAAGTAACCTGATGGGATTAACAGCAGAAGACACATGAGAATACAGATTATTTTCAAGCACTGGTTGTGAGCGCTGTCAGTTCATCAGGTAGATGCAATTCCTCTCTCAGCATTACTGTAAATACTCAAACAAGGAACACTCGATGTGTTTGTCATCTGTGGCAACCACTGTGTTTTCGTACTGTGTTGTAAATACTCAGAGGCAGCTGTGATCTTGATATGTGGGCAAAAAGTTATTTTTTTCTCAGCATAAAACAGCAGGAACAGTTGCATTTAGAAGAATGTACAGGTGGGATTCTCAGTAAATGGTGAATGCACCTTCCTTCTTGCCCCTCAAACGCTGGTTCAGAAGATTCAGGTCATCCAGAATAAATAGCAGAAAGTCCACAATTCATAATCTGTTTCCCAAATACCAGCAGTTCAGAAAAATAAGAAAGATCCTTTTACTGCAGGGTGCCAGTGTTTTGCTTTTGCGCATGATCATTCCCAGAATTGGTTCATTTCTTCTTGCAGCGCCTCTCTGGGATGGATCTACTTTATTCAGAAGTTATTGATAACTACTGAGCATTTGCAGAGCACTCTTCCTGCCTGAAATGGTTTGCAAAAAATGTCTTTGTGCCACCATTGAAAGGTGAATCGAATCGGAGCTTCCTTATGGACAGGGGAACAGAGCGGCTATGTAACTTTATCAAGACAAGAAAAAGTAGCAAAAGTGAGAAGTGGGGTACGGTTTCTTCCCTATTTCCCAGCCAGTTTGATTCCTTCGTCTACAAAACCAGAATGAAGATTTTTACCAATCTTTATAATAATATGTGAAATACAAATACACTTCCAACTGGCAGGAAATGTTGTTCAAAGGAAACCCCAGCTCTTTCCTCATTGTGTCACTAGATGGCCCCATGTCTGAAGCAAACACCCCAGAAAATACCTGCTGTACTGGGTGACCTTTTGCCAGCTCTACCCGGTACTTTTTACAGATTGGCAAACACACTGGTAGGCATTGGTTTCAAAATAAACCACTAGCTGATTGTGCTATCTCAAACGTGCAAATCAGCAGCAGAATGCTGTATGATACCCGCTGCTACGTGCAGTGCAGAGGGAGCAGATAGCTCTAATCTGACCAAGGAGGGCCACACCGAAGGGGTAAGTTGGTTTTGCAGTGCGTTGCACCACCCAAAAGCACCCCTGCTTGGAGGAATAAAGGTTTCTCCAGTATCTGCAGTTTGTTATGAGGGTGCTTTGTATAAAAGACCAGGAAGGATAGGATAATTGCCTTTCCATATAAATATTCCTCTTACGCATCTTTTGGGATTTAAAACCATAAAGCCTTGATCAGAAACAATTCTTTGACTTGTTTGCACGCCGTGAAGTGGCAGAGTGCAGCAGAAATAGTTGCTACCGAAGCTGGGGCTCTGCCTTCCAGCATGAAGGGGCCGAAGCTTTGTGGGTTGGTCTCCTGCGGGGCCCTAACGCTTCAGCTGGGCTTTTGCTGTGGGATGGATGCAGCCACTGTTTGAGTGGGGAAGAAGGGAGGGAAGCTGGGGGTGGATGTGTGTATGTGCATTACTGCGCAACATGGTCAGCAATACGTATGTGCTATGCAAGCAACATAGAAACTGCTGCTCTTTCCCCATCCATTGAATTGGTGCCAGTCCTTTGTGCTCACGCTGGGTCCTCAGGAGTAATGCTGAAAGAGGCTGGAAATAATTTATTTGCCTCAATGTCAGTTTGGACTTACCTGGTTTTCCTCTGATCCCATCTTCAAATCCCAGTGAGGCAGAGCAAGTCAATATGCTAATTTCTAGAGCTTTCCTTGTAGCAATTTCTGTTATGACCCTAAAATCTCAGAGTTTCTGTGTCTGGAGACATCCAACATATATGGCACTTTTCATCAGAGTAAGGCTTTGTTCCAGAATCTTACTAGATTTGTTTCCAGTGCCCCTTTTGCTCTACTTAGTATTGTGCTGTATGCTCCCATAGATGTAGCTTCACTGAATAATGGCAAAGGTGTGTCTTAGCTTCTTATCATCGCCGAACCATTTGTGAATGCCTTTGGTCTCTCCAAGCGGTGTGAAGAAATCTATGGGACTGAAATTCCTGCGTGTCAGGACCTGACATGGGTCACTCCTGTGTTTAAATTGGGCAAGTTTAGCATCATCCAAAACTACTAATTCTTCAGGTGCTCTGCATTTCCTTTGTGTTCATATATCAAGGCCCACAAGCTGGGAGGTGCCAACAGTGTGCAGCAGGTCTGTGTGATGTAGTGTAGTCGTGCAGATCCCTGACCAGTTCTCCATCACTTCTCTGAGCACTCAGAAAATGCGTTTCTAATTGCAAGCGAGGGATGCAGCCACACTGGAGCATGTGGTTTGTTTGCACAGCCCTTGGAGATGCTGTGCAAGAGCTTTGCAAGAGCCCTGCCCTGAAATTTGCAACAGCCTGAACCTGTTGGAGATCCATAGTCATAGCGAGGCCAGTAAGTTATTTTTCAACCTCGAGGTAGTTTTCTTTTCTCTAGGAAAAGGTTTCTACCCATCCAGTAGCCCTGATAATGTGCAAGAAAAATTGCATTGAAAACCACTTTACTTCTGTTTATTAACAGTGAGTTGTTTTACAGTTCTTACATGCTGTTGTCTTAATTTGTTTGTTTCCACAGGCTACATTTAGATGCTGTTTACAGCAATAAAGAGAATATTACATTTGATCTAGAGTTCTGTCTTAATTCACAGGATGAGCTGCGAACAGAAGCTCGTCGAAAAAATCTCCTCATTCTAATTTTGCATTACTTAATGGAGGAAGGGTATGTTATTTACATAATAATGCCCTACATTTGTGTTTCTGTGTGTCTGACCTCCCGTAAGGTGTACTTTTGTCCTCTGTTGGGTGAATGGACAGCATGGCCCTTTGGTTTCATGTGAGAAGTAAACTACTATTAAATGTCTTGACAGCTTACTTTGCTAATTTGTTTCACTTTCTGGAACAAAAATATCCTATGTAATTTCCAAATAAGTTAGATTAATCCTTTGCTGAAAGGATTTTTAGATACAGTTTATGGCTTTTATAGTAAATAGAAATGTGGACAACTTAAAAATACTATATACCTACTAATGCCATTGTTTGCCTTTTCTCTCAAAAATCACTATAAGGTAATAACTCTCAGTTTTTTGTTCTTTGCTTTTTTGAAATTACCAGGTATGTTGATGCTGCAAATGCTTTGGAACAAGAGACAAAATTAGGTTTACGTGGCTTTGAAGTTTGTGACAACATTGATCTTGAGACGATTTTGATGGAATATGAAAGCTATTACTTCGTAAAATTTCAAAAGTATCCTAAAATTACCAAAAAGGTCCTGGACACTGGTATGTGGCTGTGCTCCAAAAGAAAGCCTTTGTCTTTCAAAGCCTAAAAAGTGTATTTGCCTGATGTACTCACAACACTTTTCATGTATGTCTGTTCAATGTTTGAACTCTCTTACAGAGCTATAGTTCTAGGACATAGGAATTAAGAGATGGGGCTTTCATCCTTTCTACTCTTCCATTCTCTCTTTACATAGAGGGACAAGAAGGTCATATTCTTCAGTCTTTTAAAAACAACTTTGATATTGGAAAATGCCATGTAATTGCAAAATATTATGGCATAGATATATTCTCTCTTTCTTCTAATGGGGAGAGAATAGTAAGTCCATTCTATTCTGGATTTAACCTTTAGAGTAAAATAAACCACTTAAATGAAATACTACATCTTAGCTCATCTGAACCAGTGCTTTAAAATCTATTACCATTAGTCTCCTTAACCATTTATTTTGCATATTTTTAGATACTAAAGGTAATGTGCCAAACAATTAGTATGTTTATTTTCCCCAAAGGACTTAAAAAGTCTGAGATATAAATGAATGATGCAGAACGAGGCAAACCAGAACATGGACGTTCTGTTATGACTGTGAGATTCTGAATGGTTTTGTACTTGAGCACAAAATGTAACTTGTAGAAGTCATAAGAACAACTGCATAAGAGTCAGTTATGAAGAGCTTGAGGGGTGCAGAAAACACAGCATCTCTTCCTATATTTCTTGTAAGAAAAAATGTAATTGTGATGGTCTGGGAACATCTCTGAGCAGTTTTCATTGTTGCATATGACTGCGAGCAACTTTGAAATCCCAGGTAAATGGAACATTATATAAACATAATGAAATCACCTGTATTATAGGTGAAATGATTTTGAAAGGCAGTAAAGCTAGTAGTCATCATGACATTAAGGGTGATGTAGAAGATCAGTGCTAGCTGGAAGCAAACTATCTGCATGAAGGAGAGATTTACAGCTAGAACCTATTGACTGGTGTTAATACAAAGAGGAGCAGCAGCCCTGCAGGACAAAAACAAAGGGATTTGTTATGAATCAAAAAGGAAAATGTACGACAAAGCATTTGTTATATCAAACTTAGTCAAACTGAGTGGTAGCCAAGTCTGGATCCATGAACATAGATCCAAGGGAGCAATTCTCCGAAGCCAATCAATTTCTTAGACACTTAAAGGTTCTCGGTACCCAGTTTTTGGTCAGTATAGCTACCTTGTCATGAGGTACTCTGCCATTACAGAAGCCCAGAATTGCCACCGGGCTGGCAGAGATGCATCTGCCTTTGTCCCTGAAGCATAAGCAGCCTCCCTCCTGTGCGTCTCACTTGAGAAGCTGCTGCCTGGTCGTTTGTGACCGGTTCTAAATAGTGTCCTTGGTCAGATCGTGGTATACGCACGCCAAATACAATAATTACTGCAGTGCTCCTTCCTGTTAAATACTTTGTAATACTCTAGGCAAGTCCTACAGAACCCACTTGGTTATTTCTATGCTGAGTTGCAGTCTGCAGTGTTACAGATGTCCCTGCAGGATTATGGGTTTCATGCATGGGCTCTGCTGCCTATAAGTCTGCCACGTCCCCAGGCTCTTTCAGTGAAGCAGTTGTTTGGGAAGGATTATTTTGTGTAAGTGTATGCAGATCTGGGTTCAGGAACACTGGCAGGAGATGTGTTTGGGAAGGCTAGGCACGTGCTGGTTTCATACAAACTGTCGGGTTTAAGAGTTCACTTCTGGGCTTCAGAGTTACTGTGAGTTTGACATTTTGTGGAAAAGCTTTTATTTGGCAGAAATTGTTTCAAATGAGGCAAGTGCGAAAAAATAGCATGGTTTGATAACCATTGCAATGCGACACTTGTGCTGTCCTGGCATGTCGACTATAATACAATTACTATTTCAGAGTGAGGCAAATTCTTATTTCCCAGTTCAGCAAAGAACAAATTATTAACATTAAATAATCATTCTGTGAGATATATGGAATTATTTTACTGCTCTTAATCTAATTTCTGGTAGTGTGCATTTTACTGTGAAAATGATTATAGAATCACAGAATATCCTGAGTTGGAAGGGACCCACAAGGATCATCTGGTCCAGCTCCTGGCTCCACACAGGACCACCCAAAAACCAAACCCTATGTCTGAGAGCAGTGTCCAAACACTTCTTGAACTCCGGCAGGCTTGGTGCCGTGACCACTGCCCTGGGGAGCCTGTTCCAGTGCCCGACCACCCTCTCGGTGAAGAACCTTTTCCTGATATCTAGCCTGACCCTCCTCTGTCACAGCTCCATGCCGTTCCCTCGGGTCCTGTCGCTGTCACCAGAGAGCAGAGATCAGCGCCTGCCCCTCCGCTCCCCTCGTGAGGAAGCTGCAGGCCGCCATGAGGCCTCCCCTCAGTCTGCTCTTCTCTGGGCTGAACAAACCAAGTGACCTCAGCCGCTCCTCATATGTCTTGCTCTCTAGACCCTTCACCAACTTCGTAGCCCTTCTTTGGATGCTCTCTAATAGCTTTATGTCCTTCATATGTTGAGGCACCCAAAACTGCACACAGTGCTCGAGGTGAGGCCACAACAGTGCAGAGTAGAGCGGGAATGATGATATTGGTTTAAAAATACGATGAAAGAAGTGAAAACCTGAATAGGCCTAAAAATTTAACAAGTCTGAAGCCAAACTGCTCCCTCCAGTATCAGTTTGCTTTCAAAACATTTTTTCAAGCCTGCATTGCTTAGAATCATGCTGTTCTTGTTTATTTCCAAGGTCGTTAAAATATGCTTACAAATATTTCTGAGGGAGGGGAAAAAGCAAGTTGTCCTTTTTTAATAATAATCCTTAATTATTTTCCATTTTAATATTAATTTTGCTACAGCAGAAAATAAACAACAGCTGAGAACTGCAGGAAAACCAAGAAGGTAAGAGAAATGCGTGGGCCTTTTTCTGGGCAGAAAATTTTCCTCTAAGAGCAATATGCAGTATAGTTATAATAATGTTGTGGTACTGTAGGAATACTAAGCTAGCCTACAGTCCCCTGCTACTGTGTGGTGGATTTTTCTTTATCTTTTAGAGAAAAATAAAGACTTATTTCCCAACAGGAGATGCAGACAATTTGCAAAGTTTCTGCAGTGTGGGATAAGGTGGGGTGGGGTGTTCGAAAGCCGTGAGCATTGAACTTTGATGTCATTGAAAGTGATGCCTTAACTTCAGTGGGAGTAAAGTTAGCCCCAAACTGCTTTATTTGAAAACTGTGCCTTTTAATCCTTTGGTATTTTGAAGAAAAATAGAAGTTGTGAAAGTCTTTGAAGATCTAACTTTTATTCTAGGGCAGTGAGCTCTTCTCAGAATCTCCCAAGGATCAAACATCAGACAGTGCAACGACCATCATCAAAAACTTCACCCGGGAGGACAGCAGAACTTAAATCATCCACCAAGGAGAGCCTCGGACAGGTTCAAATGCATTTTATCTTGGCAGCATTACAGTTGAAATCAATGTGATTTTATTTTGAGTGGCTATAGTCAGTGAGAGGATGTTACACAGTTTGTGTTTATGTAACTTATAGGTTTTACTGTTTATGTAATTTAAGCATTATAGATGCAAGACTTCACGAGAAGATGCTTTCCAGCTATCAGCTGGGGAGCAAGTCACAAAATTAGAGGAAAAGAAGTCTCATAATCCAACCTATACCAAAATAAGCAGGAGTCTTTCCATTAACATCAGTAGATTTAATGATTCATCCTTTAGCACCAGAAAGCAAGACAAGCGAACCAAGCAGAAAGTCTGGTGTCAGTTTTAAGCATCTTCACAGTGCATAAAGTGTTTGAGATTGTAGGAGTAGTTTGGCTCTGTAATTTTCGGTTTTGTGAGTCTTGTTTTAGTAAGATGGCTGCAAAAACTGCTTTATTACCATCCATTACATAGGAGAGAGCAGGAACAGCAGGTTGGTGGGCAAGTACTGTCTGCTACAGCTTTTGAGGAACTGGGTGAGGGAGAGTCTCTTTTTTAATTTATATATAAAGTCCTTGACTATGTTTTTGCATAGGGCTGGATCTCGTCTCTGACCATTTCTCACCCTTAAAAAAATGTAGCCTTTGGACAGTACAGCAATGACTGCTGTGAAGTGAGCGTCGAAGTAACTTACAATCCTGAAATGGCTCCTCATTTCTAAGCTGATGCACTGTGCCTTATACTTGCCTGTCATTTCCACTGTTCATAAGTGTTTCTTCTCTTGGCTAAGATGCAGATTTCTACAACTTAAAATGGAAGCTCTCTGCATGAAATAACTTGAATGCTGAGCTCTAGAGCTCTGGCTATGGCCACTGCTGTCAGCAGTCAGATGAAGTCTAACTAGATGCACAGCAGTGTGTTTGTCTGACAAATATGGGGTTACTGTTGCAACTTCCATGTAATGATACAGTTCATCTAGGCATGTATGAAGTGGTGCGGTGATACCTATAATGGGATGTTATCTGCAACTCATTTACCTGGCAACACATCTGCTTTAAAATTGTTTTTTCTTTAGAATAACGGCAGCACAGTTACTCCGGAGCAATCTGACTTTGGCTTAAGCATCTCAGCAATCAACAAAACTGGAGGAGGAGGAGAAGGCCCTCACCCAAGAAGGGTTGGTGGAAACCAAGTATGTGATTTATGACAGAAATGTGCATGTAGGAAAAACACATAAAAGCTTTTCACAAATATCCAATGTGAGCTTCTTCTGAATATTTTTATTTAAAATTTTGCTGTATAATTAGCTGAAGTGTCAATGTTATGATTTGGGCAGTAAATTTTTGCACAGGAGGCTCAGCTTGTGTTAAATAGTATTTCAAAGTTAGACAAGAAGAAACAGTATTTCTGTTTTTAAAACCCAGCAATAATACCTAAATTGAAGATAAATTTCAAATTTGTGAGTGCGATGGTAAGAGGTTCTACAGTTAAATTGTTACATGACTGAGGAGATGTGCATTCATTTCCCATTGCTACCGCAGATTCTGCGGCCAGCTTTTTGCCATATTTAGGTTTGTATATGCAACAACAAAACTAATTGCTGTCATGTTAGGCAAAAATTTGGCCCAGTTCATTTTTAACAATAGAGCTGCCATGCTGGTAAAAGCCTGTCACAACGTTATCTTCTTCTTAAGGGCCAAATAATTGACTTCCATGGGATGATCCAGGATGCTATCAAAGTGTCATCAAATGGAATAGCCTTGAACAGTCTTAACTGGGATCCAGATCCATCAGTAAGTGTTTCTCTTCGTATTTCCATCCAATGTACATGAACATCAAGTTTATATCACCAGGAACAAAATAAAATACTGCTATGATGCTGTCTTGTTTCCAAAGTGCTAAAAAAGGCCTTGGATTTTTGAGTGGTGAGTTTCTTTCTTGACTGGACAGTCATAGTTGATAATGATCTAATTTATTGACAGTTGTTTACTCTTTGAACACAAAAGTAGGCAACAAATGCAAATTGTGCCTTATGATTCACAAACAAATTTGCAGAAAGCCACAGTATTTTGGGGGGTGAAGTTCTGGTTCTTTTGAATTCAGTATGCTATTTAGCATTCACATCAGCTGAGACAGGAACGCAGTTTAGCTGGCTGGGATAGAAATTTTCAGCAAAGTAGTCACTCCTGGATAGGAGCCATAACTTCTAGGACAGTGCATCCAACTTAGTGCCACTTTGCCTGGCAATTGCTACATTTGAAGAAACTTTCAAAACAGAGTATGTGGCAATATGATGACTCATATTTACATTTTTCACTCCTCTTAATCTGTTAGGGCATGTTTAGGACTACATGTGCAGTAAGAGAGCTACTTGTTTTAATGTTAATTCTGGATTAGATTCTGTCAGATGAAAAAATGAGTTACTACAAATATGGCTTGCTTCAAAATCTTTATTCTTATCCATATTTTACAGCTTTGAAAGTTGATATTGTTATGATGTACCAGCTTTTTCAAAACTATTTTACAGTTCTTCTATTTATAATAATTGAAGTCTGACAAGAACTTATGTTTGTCTTTTTTAGGAACGATTATTAAAACCCCTTAGTGCTTTTATTGGCATGACTGGTGAGATGAGAGAACTCGCAACAGTTGTGAGCAAAGTAAGATCGGATTTCTATTTCATTTACATAGAGATCTTGGTTATCTTTGTCATCTGAGAATGCTGTTTGCTTCTCTTTGTTAATTCTGACAGTGCTTATTCTTGAAGGTACAAGCCATTTTTATTTTTTTTTACCGTGCAACTCCCTGCAAATCATTCTTTTCTTTACATACAACAATGTTGCTTTTTGATACACAATGGAAGGTAGTAATTAAGACTTTTCCTTTCTAATAGGGCTTACATGTAACATGGAATCATGCTTTAACTATGAGACTGTTGTAGCTTTTACCTTTGTTCTTATTGGTACAGAAAATGTACACTACAACACTGATTTAAATATATTATCTAATACTATGTATTATATAACGTATTATCTTACTGTGATTAAATGGTGGGAAAAACCTTGATTCAACTCTGCAGGTGCAGTTTCCATTCAAGGCATTGGGCTGTATTCAGTGTGGATGATCTGCCAATATTACAGCAATATCCCAGTTCTGAGTGTATCTACTAGATACCATGTACCAAGGTCATCAGGCACTGATATTCCCACATTGTTTAACATCCTAGTCCTGTGCCTTGCTTGGTGCTGCCTGCATGATCTACACCCTTCATCTTTTCTTGCTTGGCTCATCTGGGACATGCTGTTACTGTAGGCTCTGCTAACAGTGCCCTTCCCTCTTCCCAGCAGCTGCGTGGGCATCATCAGTAATATTCTGTATCCCAGGGTAGACTGGGGATTCTTCTGGGATGGGCAGTTTGGCACCTGGAGGGAATCCCAGCATTGTCAGCACCATCTCATTTCACTGGTGGGTTGAGGTGCAGTCCAGCAAACAGGCCCTGGGCTACTGGTGACGGAGCACTGGAACAGGCGACCCAGAGAGGTTGTGGAGTCTCCTTCTCTGGAGACATTCAAAACCCGCCTGGATGCGTTCCTGTGTGACCTGATCGAGGTGTTCCTGCTCTGGCAGGGGGGTTGGACTAGATGATCTTTCAAGGTCCCTTCCAGTCCCTAACATTCTGTGATTCTGTGATACTGGGGGTCGATTGGTCTGACTATGAAGCAGGCAAATGCTTTGCATGCATTGCTTCCCAAACCCCACTAGGCACTAGTCCAGAAGGCTTCGTAGTATCACAGGGTTTGGTAGTTTGCTGCTATTTCAGCAAAAAGAAATAGGGTTGCTTTAGCATTCATTATGATATGTTTTTAAATTGTGTTGGTATGTTCCTAGTTGCTATGGTAATCGTCACTGTGTAAATCAATAAAAATAAATAGCATGTGGTATCTATTTCACAACACAATCTAATTTAATTTGGAAACAGTTATGGAAGCCACTACTTAGTATCATAAATCTGATTCATCTTAATTTGCTGTTAATAGAAAGGGAAAGTGTAATCTACTCTATATAAATAATTTTTCTAATTGTATTAAATCAAATTTTCCCCTTGGATATAAGCACATAATTTTTCTTTAGTCTCTGGAGACTGCATGTTTTTATTAGAGAGCAGAATTTATCCCAAGTATTTGTATCGAGGATATGATGTTTTTCTGCAGAACAATTAGTCTCTGGAACACAAAGCCACAAAATATTACTAAAGGAAATGGAAAGATTCATAGAAGATTTGGATAGTTTGATGAATTAAATGAAATTAATTTAGTGAGTGCTTCAGGGCATGGACTAATTACCGACTATATTTTGATAGATGCTTAGGGGGGAATTTTCTTCCTGCTACGAAGCTTCTCGCACCTTTTCTTGCATAGTGTGGAGTACATACAGAGCAATTTTTCACTATTATTTATAACTGTAATAAGTGCAGCTGTAAAGTTACTGAGCAGCAAGTTTAAAAGAAACAAAAATATTTTCACATAGCATCTGATTAAACTGTGCAACTCATTGCTATAGAATAAACGTTTCAGAAAAAAAAAGTAAGAGAAATTCACTGAAGAATGAATGTCAGAGGGTGTTTGAACTCAAAGACCAGGTTCCAGTTTTTAGCTATTGAAGTCCTTCAGCTGCAGATTTTAGAAGCTGGATGCAAAGATGAACCAACATAGCATTGCTATTGCTTATACTTTTCCTTAAACATCCAATACTTGCCAGCATCAGAAACAGAATGTTAGGCTTGATTAATCTTCGTAACACAGTAGCTCTTCATATGTTGGTTGGTTACTAAGACCAACTAACAGAAAACAGATCTGAGAGAGACATCTGCTCAGCATACACAATTGACAGTGTGTATGCTCTTAGGGAAACTAGGGGCTTCAGGGGAAGCAAGGCATATTGTAGCACTTCTGTGGAAACGATTGCTGTGTGTGCTTTCCTCTTGTGAGCTGACTAGAACACAGGGTTAAATGATAAGTTTGTATCACTTAATAGCACTATTACTTTATAAATGAGTCGATTCTCTTACTTTTCCAGAGGTGGTTATCCTAGTGTAGAAGTAGTTAGGTTTTGCTAACAGAATGTGATATATGTTGCAGGACATCTATCTCCATAATCCAAACGTGAAGTGGGATGATATTATCGGACTGGATGCAGCTAAAAGACTAGTCAAGGAAGCAGTTGTTTATCCCATACGGGTAAGGCACTAAATAGATTAGAGGAAACCACTGTTGGGCTCCTTAACGTTTTCCTTGTAATTACTGTGGTGGTCAAGTTTTCTCACTATTTATGTGCTTTTGCAGGCAGCTTCTGTTAGAACTGTTCCTGTTTCATTTGGAAAAGGAATACTCATTCTCCTATAGGAAGGTGGCCTTTTAGTATAAAAATTATAAGTTTTGGGTCCTATCCTTTGGCACCTTTGGCAATGTAAAATATACTGGATTTGGCCTGTACTAATTCAGTGTACAATGACTTGCAGAAGAGAATATCAAGCCAATTCTGTTTGAAGAATTCATTTAAAACATTTTCAAATGGTTAATTACATTATTTTTCCTCAGTACTCAGATCATATATATTATGTTGTTTTTTTTTTTCCCCTCTCTTCAAATTTCTTAGATTTCCTGAATGTGTTAGGAGCAGTGAGGGTAGGGGTTAGAATTCCTTGCATTTTGTTATAGATGGTACATTTATAATCCCTGAATTACTTTTTGGTTTCCACAGTACCCACAGCTATTTACAGGCATTCTATCTCCTTGGAAAGGTTTATTGCTGTATGGACCACCAGGTAAGGAGAGCATTATAGCCTATCCATTTGTTTGTCACTGCTTCTGTTTTTGTACTGCAGATAAATCATTGAAGCTGTTTAGATCAAATGTGTTAATGTATCACTAAGATACATGTTCTGTAATTAGAAATGAAACACAATGTGGATGATTACATCTTTCTCTCACACTCAAACCTGTCTATTTGCATTTCTCACAACCCTTGACTATTTCTACACTTAACTCTTCAAAAATAGTAATTATACTAACCATTATGAGAAATGAGAATTGATGTTGCTACTCAGCTTGGACCATATTAACCAAGTTTGGCTTGATCTGATCTTGCAAAATGCGAATAAATCTGGCATGGACTCATCTTCTTGAAGAAAATGTCCTTGCCTTCTCACTTCTGCATTTGGGGATCATTTTGGAAATGGGGTGGAAGCTTTGCCGTCTGTTGTGCTAGCTGGGTTTTTCCGCTCAGCACAGCCTCACTGCTCCTTCTGCTCCCCTTTGACACAAGGAATGAAGCACTGCCACCACATGAGTGTGGCTGGGAAGGGACAGAGAGCACAAGTACTGTGTGAGTCAGATTGCAAAAGCTGTCATTCCAGTAAACTCCATTTGTTCTCATGAACACTTAGATGTACTTGCCACAGAAAGCGGTCTGACCATCTCAACATGTAGTACTTCAGAATATGGAAAATGCATTTGCAGTGCTGTATTACCTGAATTTCTCCAGGCAATCATGGAAGGACTTTCCCTATTTTGATGCTTTTATCTGACTAATAGTAGGATGAGGGAAATTATTCTGACATTTGCATTATATTTTTTTAGAGAGTGAATTTCTTCAACGTTGTTTGTAGGTACTGGAAAAACGTTGCTTGCTAAGGCTGTTGCCACAGAATGCAATACAACCTTTTTCAACATATCAGCATCCACCATTGTCAGCAAATGGAGGGGTGATTCAGAAAAACTTGTCCGGGTAAGAATTATTATCTTATTCATTATACAAACATCAGGTTCCCACTTAAAGAACTGGAGTTTGAAACAGAACTGGAAAATGAATATTTCTCCGATACTCATCATCTTTCCTGTCTTGGACAAAACATGTGACTCTGTATCTAGTTCTTAAAACGGGAATAACATCACTTCTGCTGAAGTCTTAAAATGGATTCTTGCTGTGGAATTTTAGTTCTGTAATGCAAGATGAAGCACATATCCCAAAGCCAGCACAGATTTTTGACTCATTGAATAAGAGACAAGCAAGCTGTATTCCTAACTAAACTAGCATTTGCTTAGTGACCCCTTCAGAGTGCTTCACAGCCTTTGTGCAAGGGTTGGCTCCTAGGCTACCTTCAAAAATTACCTGTTGTTTAGGTTCCCAAATCCCTTACTACTCTCAGCCTGCAAAGCACAGAATTGGCAAAAAACTCCTTTGTCACAAAGATCTTACAGTCAAACATGAACATAATGTTGCTGTAACGAAGGTAGTTTGGCAAATGGGTAAATGTATTTTCACATATAGACTGGCAACTAGCATGCATGGTTCAGCTGTGATGCAGAAGAGTTCAGGAATTTAGATGTAGCATCTGTGCCCTGAGGTGCCCATCCTACTCTACTCTCTCTGTAATGTCCACCATTTTGGTGTAAGAAATCCACAAACTTTTAGCCTTCCTTTACTCCCACCTCTTAGAATCCTCTTCAGATAAATAGAGCTCTTGAAAATGAGTAATCTTGACAGATTGCACATGGCAAATTACAAGCATTGTTAATGCTTCAAAATCTCCTTTGAAATTTATATATATATTTGAAATTATATATATATATAAGATATATTTGAAAATGAAATTTATGTAATATAATTATAATTATTCTTCATGTGTCCTTTTTTCCTATAAAATGGCATATTTTTCTTCTGATGTTCACCTCCTGTATTGTTGATCCTCTTGACATCTGTCTCTGTAGCTTCCTAAAAGTTTCCGTGCTGTCAGAAGAAGGAATGGGACAGTCTGTTTCTTGACACAACACCATCCAAAAGGATTTTGTGACCATGCTACAGCACTTGCAATTATATTGAATCTGTGGTATTTCACCCTTAGCTGGGCTTTTGGCAGAATCCAGAAATGAAATAAGACTGTGGATCAGGATAGCTGTAAGAAAAGTACCGTGTGAATTTATATCCTAAAATGAGGCTGGTGCATGGTCATCTGAAGTTGTGTGAAGTATATGTCGGTTTTGCGCTCATGCAGAGGAATGTCAGCTCCTCCTGTTTTCCTCATTTCTCAGCTGTATTGATGTGATTTCATTTTTTAGATTCATAATAAAATTATAGACTGCAAACTGTTAGCACCTTTTGCATGACAGCAGTGGTAGAAGATGTACAAACAAAACTGATACAGCATCCAGTTTTTGTTTCAGCAACCATCTTGGAAAAGCCACTTACGTGGCAAGATTATTATACAATCCAGTGTTCGACTTAACTGCAAACTTTGCTTCCCTAAAAAGTATGAGTTACAATGATGATCATGCACTACTTGCGATCCAAAGTGTGGAAAATAATATATATCTTCTTAAATTTGTTTTTAAGTATTCAGATTAAAAAGTGCTGAATTAGTATATATTGTTAGTGATACTTAAGTAAAAACTACAAGAATGCTTCATTGAAGAAAAAATGACTATATATTCTTACAGTTAATGTAAATCTCTCCCTGTTTACAGAAAAATAGATGAAGTTTTTTTTCTTCAAAATGCCAGACTCAGGTTTTGTGTGTCAGCTTAAGAATCCATTTTTTAATCTAGCCCTGATTGTTCAAGCAGTTTGTTTTCACCAGGAAAAACAAAAGAACTTCTTAATTCTTATCAAGAGAATCAGTCCATTTTTTCGTTATGGTGCACTTGATTTATTATTTTTTTCCTCGAATCCTTATTTAAAAAAACTATAAATGGAGCACCAATAAAAGGTAGGATGTTTAATCTCTG
This sequence comes from Anseranas semipalmata, assembly GCA_013399115.1. Lineage (NCBI taxonomy): Eukaryota > Metazoa > Chordata > Aves > Anseriformes > Anseranatidae > Anseranas > Anseranas semipalmata. The sequence continues at coordinate 11,109 of VXAA01002538.1, read as the reverse complement.
ATAACAATTTAGGAATTCCTGGAATCCTCTGATGGATCATTTTCTTCTGTCCCATTATTCTCAGGGTACTCTGATAGGATTTGGACAGAAAGATTTACATATAAAGACAGGATTACATGCCTGTGTTCTTTATATCTCCTTTACAAACCTTTCAGAATTTGAGAGGATTCAGGGACCCTCAGCCTACCCAGAGCTTTTTCCCCAGAACATATCCCTTTTTGTCCTAGAAGTTTGGAGTATGGGTACTGTTATTTATCTTTTGTCCCAGTAGCCCTTAACGCCTTTTTGTATTAGTTTTCTTGTTAATCTTTTCTGTCACTTTTACTCTTCTCTTTAAACAGGTGCTATTTGAGCTTGCCCGGTACCATGCTCCTTCCACAATTTTCTTGGATGAGCTGGAGTCAGTTATGAGTCAAAGAGGCACTGTTTCTGGGTAACTGATGAGATCACTTCCTATGGCATTAGGAGAATATTTGTCCCCCTTTTCAATGCATTTTTTCAATAGTGTGTTTCAGGTGCTGACCAAAGTTTAATCATACAATATACCTGTTAGAAACAAATCTTAGCTAAAGTAAGGCATGAGGCTACTCTGTAAACTTTGACAGGAGCATGATTGGGCCCCTAAAAGACTTGTCTTTTAGATTTTTTTGACAGTATAGTTATTTTGAGTGATAATGGTAGTTTTCATGACTTACTATTAAGTTATTTTTCTTCTGTTATGTTGTCAACTTTACGAGCCTGGTAGTGTATCATTTTCAGAATGCCTATCAGCTCCGAAAGTACTGTTCCATGAAAGTGTTGCATATACTGTGGGGATTTAAAAAGAGAGATGTGGTCATTGTTTCATTCACAGTAGATGAGATCAGTAGAGAAGAAAGTGTGAAAGACAGGTTGTGTGAAGATTAGCAGGGGACTATGGAAATAATGGGTCCAGGAAGATCATGAGCAGGAGGGAGGAGCACAAATGCATAACCAGTGGTGGTGTATTTTAAAATAAGGTATTTGAAGTGGAAGTAAAGACAGCTGGGGGAAACAACTGGTGACTTGTTAGAGGCAAGTGTAAAACAGCTGGTTTTGTGACACTTTGGACAGGCTGAGGCATAGCAGGGTAAGATGCAATGTACACAGTGGAACGGCATTTTCATTAATAGGACAAATGGTGATGAACTTCAACTTACAGTTGAAGAAATGGGAGGATCTTATTATTGTCATCCATGGGGTAGACAGCGTATAGTTTAAAAACATTGAGAGGGTTGAACATGGAGGAGAAGCAGGAGAAATACAAAAATATCATTATACCCATTAGGAACCCATTACAGTGGGGCTATATGTATATTATGTACTGTAAATTATATGCTTACAAAGATACATAAATAGAATATGCCATTTCATAAATACACAACTTGTAATAATTGTCAGTTAATAGCTATAAATTATGAGCCAAATCTTGCCTTCATATTTTTTTAAAAGCTCTCATTAACTTCACTGGATTATGTATTTCAGTAAGGATTTTTTATCTAAGACTATATGTTATTTTTACATAGCCTTATTAAATATTGACATCACACCAACGTGTGGATGCCTTTGCAGAAATAAGCCTTTAAACCTGAATTGTAGTTCTTACCATCTAAGGCCCTGATGTTTTCTCTGGGTTTGGTCCAGGAATTACCAAGAACTCCACATCTGGGACCAAGAGTTCAAACTGGTTTCTTTCAAAATTGGTTACCTGGATCAGGGCCAGAATTCTTAGCACTTTGCTTAAGTTCCCTTTCTCTTCTTGAAGAAGGATCCTTTGCATGTGGTCCCTGCCCTATTTTTCAATTTGTTTGCTGCACATTTTTCTGTTTACTTTTGATAGAACATTTTGCAAACTATTGAATTCAGCAGTATGTGTATATTCTTGTGGCCACTTAAAATTCACTCAGAAAAATGCCAGTAGTTGCCCTGAATAGGCAGGTATGTTAGTTGTTTAATAGTAACTATTACATTATAAAAATTCTGCTACATGGATCAATCAATCAAAGCCATAGCTGTTTTCCAGTAAACATCAGTTTTATTTGGAGATAATAAAGAAAAAAAAATAAAACTAAATAAATATTTTCTTTGCATTCAGTAATGGTGAATTCTCCTCACTTTAATGCACTGAAAAGAGTCCATTTAAGTAATCATTAGAAAGCTTGATTTTAATGCTTAGATGTTAGCTAATGGATCTTAATCTTGCTTTGAACTGGGGCAAAATGGTGACAAGGGCTCAGTTGCTGTGAATGACACTGTATAAATAAAGATGATTACTTTAATGCACTGAGCAAATAATATTTCTCTGAATCTTGGTAGTGGTGAACATGAAGGAAGTCGGCGGATGAAAACAGAATTACTGGTGCAGATGGATGGCTTGGCCCGATCTGATGATCTTGTATTTGTTTTAGCAGCTTCCAATCTGCCATGGTAAGAGATCCAGAGAGTACATTTTGAATACATTTGCATGAGCTTCTAAGCACAGATAAAGATTTTATTTAGACTTTTGCAGAAAAAGCCTTGATATTTGGTTAAAGCATTTAAAGATTAATTTGGAGCTTTTACTTCTAAACTCTACAATTCTTGCTATTTGTGCCACATGAGAATAATCCATAATAAGTCAACATATGCTGGTGCTACCAGCTGCTAATATTTAAAATGGAGTATTTGACTTTAGAGGCAAGTTATTTACTATGTTTAAGCTAAGAAGGGTTTCAGCCTGGAACTGTAAGGTGCTTAAAACATCTAGTGCTTAGAAGGATACTCCATAAATAGGAAGGTTGGATTTTATTGGTATCAAATGTGACTTTTAAAAGTTGAGGGGCAAAATTCTTTGGTTCCTTTAACATAATTTGGAATAGAAGAATAAATGGTTTGAAATGAGCTAGAGTACTTCATCATATTGGCTCTCAAAATGGGCAGAACAGGTATTGAGAACAAGACCGAGAGGAGAGGATGAGGCAGGGAGGTAACATTTGTAGTACAACTGTGGTTGCTGGGGGAAGTACAACAGACAGCAGAAAATGGCCAGCTCTGTGTTCTCCTTGGCTAGCCTCTCCCACGGCCACTGTCGGAGCCAGCATGTTGGTCTGGCTGGATCGTTCATCTGAACTGGTGTAGTATTTCTTTTGCTTTCATACAAACCTTCTCAAATGGGGAAAATAATGGCTGTTGGGCAAGCACAGCTATTTTTAACAGTCTGATTTGTAGCTCATTAACCTTTTTTCAGAGTAGGAGTAAACACCTGCATAGGGAATTGAAACAGATTGATGATGAGCTTGGTTTTGAAGTTAGCTTTCATAGGTCTGGAACTAGTCTGTGGACTTCTGCCTGCCCTGAAGTTCTCCCTGTCTCTGGGCTACAGATCCATGAAATCTTCAGTGGGAGAGCATCTTTAGGAACAGAGAAATCGGCACGTTGAAAGCAGAGAAGGGATCTGCAGCAAAGTAAACTGTAGAAATTATCTGTTTGGTGAGGGACAATCTTGGAGGCAGACGTCTGCAAAAAAGATGATAGGCATATGAAGGATTTTTTTGTCCATGCTCCTTCTTGTCCTTGAAATGTGACAGCCACAGAGCAGGGCCATCCAGAACTGGCTGGGAGCAAGTGAGGGCTCTGTACCTGCAAAATCACAAGCTTCCGTTCTGGCTGGTTATTTTTCATGATTAGTGGGTTTTTGGCTGGTTCTCACAAGGGTGTCACAGGGAGACGTGTTGGAAAAGCCTCTCTTTGTGACTGGAGGGCTTTGGGCTCTGATCAGAAGGCTGTTGCTGGCCATAGGAAGTGTCCATGTCCGAATGACTCGGTGTGTGTATCCACAGCTGCTTGCTCTTGAGCACTTTTAAAAAAAGCCTCAGTGTATATTTTATTTTGTGTAATGTACAAACACACTTCTTGGTCGTGACATGCCGCCTAATATTCTCTCTCAAAGTTTGTAGTAATGCTTTCTTCCTGTTCTCAGCTGACCCCCTTTTTGGCAGGCCTAGCTGAAAAGCCAAAGGAACAGGCAAAGAGAATTTAAACAACAGAAGTGATTCTGGTACGTCAGATGTGAGGCTCAAAGGTAATATTTTCAATCACTTCCATGTGGCCTGTAAGCCTGGCCCACTTCAAAACATGTTGGTGCTGGGAAGCCTGAGTCCTCCACAGACGCCAGAGGTTGTGGGTCCCCAGGACTCCATGGCTCTGTGGACAGCTCTGTCATGCAGTATTTCCAGCATGATAGGCAAAGGGATGTTTCACGCCAGCCCAGCATCTTTCACAAAGTCTGGGGGGCAGTGTTTGCATCATGTAATTTTGGCACTAAGGTGGAAGGCAGGTTTCCCCTGCTATGAGACAATCAGTAGAGAAACAACAGTTGCACCATTTCAGAGTAATTCAGGGAAGCACAGGGTCAGTACTGGGACCAGTATTTAATGTCTTCATTGGTGACTTGGATGACAGGACAGAGGGCAGCCTCAGCAAGTCTGCAGATGTTACAAAACTGAGAGGGAGTGGTTGATAGACCAGAGAGTCATACTGCCGTTCAGAGGGACCTCAGGGTTTGGAGAAATGAGCCCACAGGAATCTCTTGAAAGCTCAAGTGCAGGTGATCAAACACTGACACAGGTTGCCCAGGGGCATTTTGGAGTCTCCATCCTTAGAGATGCTCAAAACCTAACTGGATGTGGCCCTGAACAACCTGTTCTAGCAGTGTGTTACCCCTCATTATCCCGTATTAAAATTAAATCAGTTAAATACCTAAGAAGTCACTTGGGAATTACAGAGTTCTTCTGCTCTCCCTGCTTTTCAGATGTAAAGGCTGGATATTCTGTCCACCATGGGATGAGATCCAGTCTGTCTTCTATAAGCTTGTCTTTACCACTACATTTTTATGTGCAATGCTCTCTCTTATTGCCAAACCCTACATTTCCCATAGAGCCAAGGAACGATGCTTCTGGAAGCTACCTGGCAGATACCTTACCTGCTGAAATTCAGGTGCCAAGCTGAGAACATATTCAGAGGCCTGTCTCCATGCCTGCTCAGGGCTTTCAGGCTCTTTAAGTAGGAGGATGACTGTGTGGGCACCTATCATTTATGTAGAAGTCAGATATACAAGATAGGCTGGCTCCTAGCCTGGCCCAATAGCGTGAGTACAAAACCATCACTGGCTTTTGTAGCCATAATAGCGGTGTGTGTGAGTTTAGGGGATTTATACCTAGGACAATCTCATGAATTTAAATCAGTACAAAATCCACCCCATTTGTGTTACAGTATCTACATGAAATGAACTGAGCAGACTATGACTTAATTATCTTCCAGTTGTATAAGAAAATGCTGGAAAAAAAAATAGCTACTGCGTATGTGAACAGTTAAGTTTGAAAGGAAATTAATACATTAATAACCCATTCATCTCTTTGTGTTTCATTAATAATACATTACAAATGTTTGTTACTGTAGCATTGTTACCCTTTAGAAGGAGAAACTCTGAGCAGTGCATTGCACCTTTCAGTGGTCTCTTGCTTAAATTAACTTCTGAGTAGCTAAGCCTCACAAGTAATGCTGCAACATGGCAGTATTAGAAAGGATCAGAAGTCTTTAGAGGATCTATATCTCTCTGCTCTTGTGCACCAATTTGAAAGGAAAAATTGGGTATTCGAAACCCACTGAGGAAGGGTTCAGAGAGTGCAGCTGGCCTGAAGGTCACATCATGGCTGCTGCTGGATCTAGGGATCTTGGAGATGTGTTAATGCAAGCACGAGGCTGACCCCTCTCTGTATGCCTCCACAGAAAAAGAGATTCCTGCGTGTGTCTTGTTACCATGCATCTGTCTTATGCAACTGAAACTCTTTCTGGAAAGTCAAGCAGAAGTTACAGGATACAGTTTTAAATGTTTTACACATTTAGTTTTGGATCATTTTGCAATTCTGAAGTGCTAATTTCTGCAAAATTGCCCCCTTGAAACATCAAGAAAATGACACGGCTTTTTTAAGGTAGATCCAAAATGACAAGATTTCTATTTTGGAGGAACTGCTCCCACAGAAAGATGGCAATCTGTGTTGGTACGAGGGTGGGAGCTGAGCTGTTGTGAGAAGCCAGCTCCCACTTCTGAAAGTTTGATACCTGAGAGCTTAGATTTTCTTTTGGGACTTTTTCAGCATTTCTCATGGGCAGGTGGGATTTTTTCCCTCTCCTCAGTTAATTCAGCCTATGAATGTCTGGCAGAACTGTGCCTAGAGTGGAGATGCTTTAAAATGCTGATGCTTTAAAATGTAGCTGAGTTTATACTTAGGTATTTTAGGAAGATAGAAATCTAGTGAAATCCATGAGCATCTTACATCATCATTGAGGCTGACAGCCTCAAGGAGTTTGGGGGTGTTTGCTTCCAGAGAGATTGGTGGGGTTTGAACCCCCCCCTTAAAGATCTCACCTGTGTGTTTACGGATTATTTTTGTGTACTTGGCTACCATCAGTCTTACTGTAAGACCCCAGACTTGAGCTGCGTAGGGTTATTTTATAACAAAGTTTCAAAATACCTAGTATTATAGTCCAGAGGCTGCAGCTTCACAGCAGAGCCCTATGTTTTTTGCAAACATTTGATATTAAGCTGGATTTCAAGAGATTTGTTTAACTTGGATATTTATTGATCATAAAAAAAAATTAGTACCAAGCTGCTTTTAGATGAATGAAAAGAAGCCTAAACAAAGCTCTTTACGCTGTCCTAAGCTGCACTGCAGCTATTGATCTTCTTCTTCAGCCGGTGCTTCCTGCCCAGCCTTATTTCCCCCTGCTCATCAGCAGGGCACTTTCTATTGACAAATTACTTGTTGAAATGATTCCACGTAATCACATAGAATAAAGGCCTTGTTAATGAAGAAATAAGGTGGTTCTTAACCACTTAACAAATGTTTCCTAATGTCTTAGTGTATTTAACTTCCATTGCAGTGCTGCTTGCTCCTCCCTCCCCATCCTCAGGGTGGGTGAAGCTTTTGTGGCAGCTGATAGACTCTTCCCTTCCACCAGAGCTGAGTCGTGCTGGGTCCCTCAGCACATGGCCAAGGTGGAATCAGGGAGAGGTAGGCTGCAAACCCCAAATCACATGTGGGATTACCCCATGGTGAGCCCTTCCCTTCACTCTCAGCAGTGCACACACGGTGTGTACAGTGGAGGAGAGCAGAGGAGGACAGTGTGGAGAAGCCCCAGGAGAAGACATGGAGTTAGAGCAAGCCCTCAGCTTGTAGTGGCTCTGCTCAGGCCATCTGCATGGGAGGACAAGAGGTGGGAAGGATGAGAAGCTCGCTGCTCTTGGTGCCTTTTCCTCTAGAGCAATGTGGTGGTCATCCCACTAGGCAGGAATTAATTAACGGTGAGCTCTTGTTGCTGTTTCTGGCTTCACCTCTGGAGTTGTTGGGGTCCCTTAATTTCTTCTTAATGCATTTGTTACCATTCTTCCTTCTGGAAACAAAAATAGATGCTTGTCTTGTTTACCTCCATGAAATGCAGCAATGATAACAAGGCATGATGCCTTGTGATGTCAACCTGGGAGAGCTCCAAAAAGTCACCCTCTTCCATGGGTCCTGTAGAGGTTCTTTGCATGAGCATTCTTAATACTTCTATGGGCTATTATTCCAGAGAATATTTGGGTTGGCGCAGTGTTTATTATTCTGTTCTGGTTATGGTTGTCACTTAACCTTGCATTTGATCACTAACAAAACAATTTAGCAAACAACCTAAACACTTTTAAGATAACAAAAATATTATGTCTTTATGTTCCTCTTTAGCCAACAAGCAGGGTCACTGTAACCTTTCTGGATAAATAGAGCAACTTTTATGTATCAGTGGGCTTATTTACAGAGCAGATCCCTGTGTTGGGAATACTTCTTAGACCTCTTTTTCGCCGCTTGCTTCCCTGCAGAGCTAAAACACGGCAGTAGGAGGAACAGCTGGAAATCCTGCCTGGGAGCCCAGCGCCTCTTGGGCACTGTGCTTTTGGTGCATTAATACCAGCTAAGTGCAAGGTTGTTCCCTCTGTACATAGCTAGGGAGCTCCTGAAGCTGTGATCTCAAGGGACAGCCCAGCAGTGCTCTGAAGCAGAGGTGGTGCAAAATGTCCACATTTAGTGGATTTGTTGGGTGTTTGCAGAAACTCTGGCTGTGGTTGTACTTCGCTTGCAAGAACAGTTTAGAGTACTTGTGTGGGCACCTCTAAAACCCTGAGAACTTTGGCTCTGTTTGTGTGCATGGAGGAAAGCAATATGGCTAAATAACAGCCGAGGGGTTGGTCACCTGGAGAGTAATTCACTTCTAGCCTAGCAGAGCACTTCTGAGAAGTTGAGCTGAAAAATACATTTGGAAAGGGAGAGAGGACCACAGCGGTTCTGTGGATGTTGCACGGCGTAGGCTGAAGCCCCAGGGCTGCCCCACAAGCCTCTTAAGCAGCCTAAAAATCTCAGTAATAATATCAATATACCAACAGCCACTGATCAGCAAAACTCTGGTATTTACATCTGAGGCCTTGATTAGAAATACTGGGGAGGATCTGAGTGAATTCCTGTTGGCGTGTGAGATCCTATTGATCTGGTTTTCTCATCTTTGCTTCCATTGCCCTTGGCTCAGCTCTCCAAAACTGAGAGGTCCTTTCTGGGGACAGAGGCACTTCTGATCCCACTGAGCTGAGAGCCAGGCATGCTGAGGTCTGCTGAAAACCTGGGCAAGCTCCTTCTTGGGAGGCCTTTTTTGTTTTTCATATCATGTTCTGTGTCAGTAGAAGATACTTACTGTTAAAAAATAAGGACAAGTCACCAAAGGTGACAGAAATAAGCTCAGTTGGTGTGCTACAGGTCTGTCTTGAGCTGGCAGTCTGAGCTCCCTGTAAATGAAAGAGGAGTTTCATACAAGAAGTACTGCTTGTGTGTTGACTTTGCTGGCAAAAGGATTTCACCCAAGGAATCAGCAAAGGTAGAGGAAGGTTTAATTGTACCTACAGTCCCAAAATGCCGGTGCAGTCCTCCAACAGCTGGCTTTTTCTGCTCAGCTGGCAGGGGTGGAAATGGTGCTTAAGGCTCCTGTTTTTCTCTCTGCACAAGACACGTTGAAGGGAGTTTCCCCTTGATGAGAGTTTCTTGGCAGGCACAGGGAACTAAATTTTAAACGAAAATAACAATTCGGTGACTGAACGGGGCCACTAGAGAAAGATTGGTACTGCACTTGCAAGGATAATAGCTCAGAGTGGCTCATGGAAGACACTGGGGACTTATGAGTAAATACTTTGTAGCAGCTATTTCTTCTTGAAAATTGGGTACCTGTAGACTGTTCCCATTACATGAGTAACAAGAGACGAACCAGAGTAGAAATGTGTATTTAGTTGTTTGGTTGTGTCACTGTTAGATGCAGACAACTAAAAAGCACTTGGGAGAAGACTAGATTAAATGACCCATTTGCATGTGCATCTGCGGAGCTGGCATGCCAGGTGTACCAGGACTCCTGAAAACTGACAGGATCTGTGGCACTGTCAAGAAGGACTTCATCTAGATGGCCATGAAATGCTTTGAGAAAGGAACAGAAAGAAACATTCTTTTTTCTTTCAGGCTTCCTTTGTGCATCACAAACAGGTAAAAATGAGGAGTATTCTCAGTCCTTTGTATTTCATGGTTGGTTTTTTTTTGGTTTTGTTTTTGGCAAAACACCTCTATCAGAGCTGATGTCAGCAGAGGTTTTGTCTTCTTGACACATTTATCCAGCCTGTCCATCTTTCGCATGATTCCTTCTACACAGATACTTTCCTTTGTGGCTGTATTAATATGTAACTTGTATTGCAGAAGCAGTCTCAGGTCAAGATCCTGTTCTGCCATAAACATGGTCCTTGCACCCACGCTTGAAAGTCTGTGTTTCTGTCTATATTTTAAGCATCCCTTACAAAGTAGCAATTAATTAGTCCTGACATATTAGCCCAGACAGAGCATTTGCAGCGTCTCCTTAATAGCAAAGAGAGAAACGGAGAGGTTATTACTGATGGGCCACGCTGCACACAAGTACCAGAGAAGAAAACTAAAACTCGAGACTGTTATTGTTAAGCCTTGTCACAAGCCAGCATATTGCTAACACAGTGAATAGGAATACACTTGAAAATTAATCTATTTTTTCAAAACTAGGTTGGCACGGCTACAGATGAGGTTGAAAAATGTCAGTCCCTGCAGTGAGGAGCTTCCTGTGAAAACTGTCTCTGCAGAGAGATGCACCGAAATGATTCCTCTTCTCCTTTGCTTGCAGGGAGTTAGATTCTGCCATGCTGCGGCGGCTGGAGAAGAGGATTTTGGTCGACCTTCCAAGTAAAGAGGCACGGCGGGCGATGATCCAGCACTGGCTGCCCCCCCTGAGCAACAGCGGAGGAGTGGAGCTGAGAACAGATCTGGACTACAGCTTGCTGGGCCAGGTCACATGCGCACACGCACACATACACACGCACACGCACGCACACATACATAGACACACACGCACACACACACACACATACGCACGCACACGCACGCACACATACATAGACACACATGCACGCACACATACATAGACACACATATGCACGCGCACANCGCATGCAAACGCACGCAAACGCACACGCACACACACAAACACGCACACGCGCGCGCACATACACACACAGACACTCAGACACACACAGACACAGACCCACAAGCACGCACACATACACACGCGTGCACATGCACACTAACACGCACACACGCTCACGCACACACTCGCACCCACGCCTACGCACACCCACGCTCACGCACACCCACCTACCTACACCCACACCTACCTACACCCACGCGCACGCACACGCACACATACACACACAGACACAGGCGCACACAGGCGCACACAGACACAGAGAATCNCACACATGCACACACACATACATAGACACATGCGCACACGCACACATACATAGACACAGATGCGCACACGCACACAGACACACACGCACACATACCCGCACACACACATACCCACACATACACGCACGCATGCACACACACAGACACGCACAGAAACATACACATACACAAGTGCACACGCACACACGCGCACACAGAGACACACATACCCACACATGCA
>VXAA01002537.1:34188-47152 GCA_013399115.1 Anseranas semipalmata | reverse complement strand
CCAAAGGTCATAAACCCTTTTTTCAAAGAGGTCAAAAAAAACCAAAATTCTTGTGATGGCACCAGCCTCTGAGCCATGTATTTATCAACCACCATCATAGTGAAGAATTTCTTTCTTATATCTAATCAAAAGCTACCCTTTTTTACCCTTGTTCTATCACTGCAGTCCCTGATAAAGAGTTTCTCCCCATCTTTTCTGTAGGCCCTCTTTACATATTAGAAGGCCACTATAATGTCTCCCTAGAGCCTTCCCTTCTCTAGGCTAAATAAACTCAACTTTCTCAGTCTTTCTTCATAGGAGAGGTGCTCCAGCCTTCTGATCATCTTTGTGGCCCTCCTCTGGGCACACAGAAACAGATCTATGTCTTCCTTATGCTGCAGGCCTGAGATCTGAACACAGTACTCTGGGTGGGGTCTCACAAAAGTGGAGTAGAGTGGGAGAATCACCTCCCTCGACCTGCCAGCTACAAGTATGTGAGAAGCTAACATGTTCACATTTGGGAAAACTTAGCATCCTGCTTTCAAAATGAAATAGCCTTGAAGTTTGCTAGTATGATCCTATTGACTTGAGTAGGGGTGGCATGCTTTCAAACCTAAAACTATGCTTGTGTGCATTTCTGAAGAGATTTTTAGAGGGGTTCTAAAAAGAAGCCCAACTTATGATATTCTTAAGGTCTGAACCAAAAATCACTGAATCCAGCTGTGGCTGCAGTAGATGAATTGGGTTTTTTGTGGTATTTTGCAGGCTGTTTGCACAGGCTTGACTCCAGTTCAGAGCAATGGAAGATTAGGTCTCAGGACATGTCAAAAAATGAAGGAGCATGCCTGTGTCCTGTGTTTTGTTAGCATGATAAACTCAGGTTTAAATTTATCATACTTTCAAGCACTGTCATTGCTTCTTTTAGGTTATCTCATTTTCTGGCACATAGACAGACTGGGCTTGGGCACAGCAGTCTTAATTATTTCTATTTTCTAAAACAGTTAAGTCACAGAACATTGTGCAGTTTTCTTCTTGGCAGCTGCTTTTTTCCATACTGCCAGGACATTGTTGAGCTCTTCTCACTTTCTCTTGGCATGGATGCAAATAGCAACCCTTTGCTTTATAGGTTATAGATCACATGTATCACTGGAATGTTTAAAAATTGCAGAGGAAGCCTCAGGAACCATAAGCTCCAACTTCATTGACCTTTGTCAGCTGGTCTTTACTCTAGTGTTGCTTGTACTTGAACACTTTCTGTGCTAATTTGTGGCCCTTTATTAAAACAACATGCAGTTTAGAACTTTTGGTCTGCTTTGACCTCTTTGGAGCACTGTAACAGCTATTGCGCATTGCCCACTACTATAAATAAGGAAGGAGTGAGAAGACAGATAATCATAATAAGCCACCTCTCATCATTATTGTCCCACGTTTTTAGGATGTGTTCAGTGATGTTTGCCTTACTGCTAAGTGCAAGGTATGTCACTTCCCAACCTAGAGGAAACCTAAGAACAAGTTGAATCTCCTGGTGTCCTGTGCTACTCCAAGGGTCTTGCTGCTGTATGTTGAGTCAGACAGGAGTCTTGAAGAAAAGCTTTAAGCCATCTGATTATTTCTGTTTTTCAGTCAAATACTTACTGCCTCACTTCATACTCAGAAACATTCAAAAAACAACAAATTTGAAAACAAAGTAAAGCTACCTCTTAAAAATTACCTCCAAAATTACTTGGCAGGTGCCACATTATAGGGTAGTTGCATAGTGTTAGGATTATATTTACAACATAAATATTTAGATTTATAATCTTATAAACTAAAAGCAATGCTGTGGTGTGAGTGTAGAGTTACAAAACTGATATATGCTGATTCCCATTGTGACTTCTGAAAGTTGTCTTCCTGAAATGGAGAATAACATCTAATTACATTAATGCCATTCAAGTCAATTTGTCATGATTCCACTCATGTTGTTTGATACTTCACACAGTCCATTGCTTATGACAACCTTGCAAATGTCAGATGTAGTGGCTGTATTCCTTTCACAGAAGAATCCTGAAATTTCCTTTGCTTTTTTACTGGTTCTTCAAGTTATGGCATCCCCTCATACTGAAGATAATGCTGTCTGTGTATCAACTTAAAGTGCTTTTGTTTGGTTCTCCCTTTTAGGATTGCACATCTCCTTCCTAAAGGATAAGCCAGGTCTGTTGGACCTAAGAAAATATAGGCACTCATGTAAGGCAACACTGAAATAGGTATGACCACACTGCCTGCTTTCCTGTGTGAGAGCCTAGGAATGGGAAGCTAGCTGTAGCTGTGATGGTGTGAGAACAGCAGCAGGAACTGTAGTGATGAAAAAAAAAAACACTGTTGCAACCATTGGTCCTTTCATCTGAACTGGAAATTTGACTCTGGAGGCTTCTAACATCGCCCCACAGCTCTCCACCTTTATTCCAATGCTCCCACTGTCTCTACTGTGGCAGGAGCAGACTAGCCCTGAGAGTTATTTCTGGAACAGAAAATTTCAGCTTTGCCTATGCCACTGAAAGGAGTAGAGCTCAACTCCCAAGACATGAATTTTTATTATTAATTTATGTAAAAAGAGAGTTATTTCTGTCCTACCTGTTACCAGAAATCCCAGGCCTGAAAAATCTAATTTTAACTGTTTTCTGTTAGGAATAATTTAAAACAGGAGTGCTAAGCCTGGGTAAAATTTTCCCAGTGTAAGTGAATTCAGAGTCAATCTCAAAGTGGGGTTGTGCCCAGCCTTTCTGAGGAGCAAGTTTTGTCTTTCTTTTATTAGATATGTTAACTTAAAATTATTTTTGTTCTTTCTGCCACCACCTGGTGAATGTATGTCTTCCTGGTTTAAATGCAATGACATGGCCTGTGTGCTCTATGTATAACTGTCTTACATCCAGCAGTCTTCTGTCTTATTCTCTGGCTTGTGATATGTTTCAAACCACGTTGTGTTTTATCTAAATTTAGTCTCATTTTAATGATTTTTTTTTTTCTTCGTGAGTTGTTGAGCTCTCTGAAGTTTTTGGTATTTTGTAACATTTGGAATCACTCCTAACAGTACTTTGGAATGATCAATGAGATTCATCTATGTTTAGTTTACTTCTTTCAGTGTGATTCATGAAGATGTTGGGCTGAGTACTAACACATATTTATCAACATCTACGATGAACTGTTCCTCAGAGCAGAAACTGTTTTTTCAAACCAGGTGCACAGTCTGCTCATTTGTCAAAAATATTTATTCTTTCTAAAAAGCCAGTGTTAAGTATGCAAGTAAACCTTCCTGCATTAACAGAAACTCAAGATTATTAGTCTGTAAAATATTAGAGGATGTTATCAGTATGTTCACATTGACCTCATTTCCATGTCTCTCACCAATTGAATTCAGGAGAACTTACAGAAGCAAAGAATGATGGCTTCTCTGGATATGCTTTTGAAGAACAAGATCCTTTCCAATATTTTCTGCTAAACATTTGGGTGAAATACTGCTACTTTTGATGGAAGTGAGGGGTATTTAACTGACTTCAGTTCAGAGATGTAAAAGATGTAGTTTTTCCTGAGCAGATCTAGAGTATGTATTATAATGATGCAGGACTGTCTTTAACTTTTCAGAAGAGAGTGCCTCAAACTGCTTTAATCACCGACTTCATTTGGTGGCGCTGACTTCAAGATACTCAGGGTTTTCATCCATGTATTTGACAATTACTATTTTAACTTTCAGCGATTGTTAAAAAGCTGTAAAATACATTGGAAAATGATACTCTTGACATATGGTTTTTTTTTTTTTTCCTCTTCTTTTTCAGGAAGTATTTTGGAGAAAAGATAGGACTTTATTTTGCATGGCTGGGCTTATATACAGAATTCCTCATTCCATCTTCAGTAGTTGGGATTTTTGTATTTCTTTACGGATGTATAACCATAGAGAGTGACATTCCTAGGTAAGCTCTGAGACCTTGTTACTTGAAAATTATAAGACTGTGCTTTTTTGTCATAATCCTTAGTGAGAATGGTTGCTTTTAACATGTCTGAAGAGCAGTGATGCAGCATTAACAACCCTTTGAGTACTGGAAATGCACATAGATTCAATAGATGAGACATTCAAATTACAGACATTTATCTGGCTGTTCAGTATTGCAGCTTCTGAAATGAAACTGTTTAGTAAGTCTACAGCATTATTGTAAAAGGCATGGGTCAAAGAATTGGACAACCTGCAAGTCCTTTTTAATGCCATCCAGTTGCTTTTTGTGAATGCACAAATCTACATGCTCACCTCGAAAGACATAGTTCAGAACTCACCAAAGTTAATGCAGATACTGTGTCCAGTGCTCTTGGACTACTTTGTTCATCTTAGTAAAATCAGCTCATTTGCACTAGTAAGATTAATGTTGTTTAGCTGATTTAGCATATTTGATATCCACAGGATTCATCTTCTTGGCAATTACGAAAAAAATGTTATATGCTGCATGTCCTGATGATGTAATACTACATAACGAAACTCACTCTACTCTGTGCTAGTGTGGCCTCACCTTGAGTACTGTGTGCAGTTTTGGGCACCACAGTATAAGAAGGACATAAAACCGTTAGAGAGTGTCCAAAGAAAGGCTACAACAATGGTGAAGGCTCTAGAGGGAAAGACATATGAGGAGCAGCTGAAGTCACTTGGTTTGTTCAGCCTAGAGAAGAGGAGACTGATAGGAGGCCTCATGGTGGCCTACAGCTTCCTCATGAGGGGAGTGGAGGGGCAGGCGCTGATCTCTGCTCTCTGGTGACCAGCGATAGGACCCAAGAGAATGGTACGAAGCCATGTCAGGGCAGGTTCAGGTTGGATATTATGAAAAGGTTCTTCACTGAGAGGGTGGTTGGGCACTGGAACAGGCTCCCCAGGGAAGTGGTCACAGCACCAAGCCTGCTGGAGTTCAGGAAGTGTTTGGACAACACTCTAACACTTNGTCTGTCTATACATACCTCAATTCTTATCTGTTTACCTATGTCTATAACAGTCAAAGGTATTAAGATCAGTACTCAATCTCCAAATCCTATCATAGTTATTTATACTGATTCATGTGGCTGGTGATTAACTCAACCATGGATGAGGCTGTTCAAGGGATGAAGTGAGCAGTACTCACATGGTCCAAGAGATTGTTATGCTCTTGTACACACCTGATATAACAATATTGAATACATTCATTTATCTATTCCTAGCTTATTTTAATATTTTCTCTATAGATTGGCTTATTTCTTAACACAGGAGTTGGACTCGATGATCCTTGTGGGTGCCTTCCAAGTCAGGATATTCTAGGATTCTATGATTCTATGAAAAACAGTCAATTTGACACAGTAAAGGCTGCTTCTCGGTGGAAAAAAAAAAAAAAAAAGACACTTCTGTACTATCTGGGACTGATTTCTGGTAGAGACAGGGTACTGACTTAGTAGAACTGCTGGTCACATTCATTGTGGGGCAACTTATAAAGCAGATCACTGCAGTGATAGATAAATGATTAATGACAATGCATCTGAGTAAGCATTTGTTTTCTTAGCTTGGTCTAAATGAATAATGATGAGCTGTGCTTGTCTGTGGAAAAGCTTGTGCTAACATTTAAACTGAAATGAGATTTATGGAAAGATGTATCTGCAGCACCCTCTACTGCTTTTCAAAATAGAAGAGAGCATTACTTTAACTTTATGATAGCTGGAAACAGCTGAGAGCCTTTCAAATGATATAATATTAAACATATTGGTACTACACTTTGAATAGCTCTTTTTCATTTGAAGTCATAGAAAAAATACTATTTAATAGCCAATTATAGAAACAATTAGTAGCCAATATAGAAACAACATCACAAATACCAGCTATCAATGAAGCAATGTTTCAAGTTTTTCCTCAGGTCACAGTCCTGGCAAGGACACTTGATATTTGCACAGGTCAGTTCACCTGAGTGAGACTGTGCAGGTATGAAGGTCTTTCATGTATGAATCTTATGAAAAAAATGAACGTATACTCAGGAGTGCCAAGTGGGGTTTCACTTGCTAAAGAGATAGTGATAATGATTTTTAAAAGATTTTTAGATAGTGAGTAAATACATAGGCAAATAAGACTAGGAATTAAAATGATGACTTTAAAGAAAAGATTTTAAAATCTGTAAGAAAGTCTCTTATCTCATGTTTTCCAGAGGATAGCTGAACAAATGCTGTAAAGTAAGGAGGGAAAGGAAATACTGCTTAGCATCTGAATATGTAAGACAGAAGTGAAAGATTTCTAGTTTTTTTTTTTTTTTTTAATTTGAAAATTAGGTTAGCACTCTGTACTAGAAAAACAAGGAGTTATTCAGTCAAAGAATACCACATCTGTATTCAGCAGTGGAGGAAAGGCAAACTTAAGAACCCTGAAATGTGAAGGAATCTCATTTTCTGAAACTACTGTGCACACAGTCTGAATACCCTTAAAATGTATCAGTTTGGGTGCCTAAAATAACTGCTTACACTTGAAGAACTTATGTCAAAACCTTATGGCAGATGGTGGTACACCAGAATTTTTAAGCCCTATCTTGGGTAAACACCCATTGCCTTTATAGTTACCCCACAAAATAAAATGCAGAGTAGAGATGAATCTCAAAGTAAATGTGAAATATAACACCCTTACTAAGAATGAGACTCTTGGCTGGTGTAAGCCTTTTAAATTCAGTGCATGCATGTCAGTTTCTACCAAAACCTAGCATAACTTTCAAATGGTGTTGCAGATTTAATCTGTCTATGACACAGAACAATTAACATGCCTGGGTGCTGGATCTGGCTTTTATGCAGAGTTATGTGGCCAGTCCCAATGTACAAAGTATTAAGGTATTTTACATGGATTTTTGTGCCATCATATTAAAAATGTGTGTTTCGTCAAGGGCATATCAGATTTTATCCTGTAGGATTTCCTTTACAGCCACTTCAGAATTCTTTTTCATGCATCTAAATCTGATCTGTACCAAATCATGTAACTGAATGTAGAGCTGGCAAATTCCACTTTGATTGTGTTTTAATTATCTTCTTTTAGCATGGTTAACCTCAATCTTTAGTGATGCAGTATTCACAAATTCACTAATACAGTATAGATTAAGTGATAAGATTCGTTGCTGTTTTGCATTACTTTTCTGTTGGTAAGGTGCCTACAGGTATTTTAATATTCCATCACTTGGCAATGTGCCTCAAAGAGACATAGCTGATGGGCTTCTCTTTGCTGTAACTGCAAGCCACATGTGTTGCAGATAGCTTGTAATAGCTATGAGTTGCTGCTTGATATAACTACTGTACACCCCCTTTTCTGAGTTGTAATACTCTAAGACCTCATGTACTTATAATTCATAGTAAAGAAATGTGTGACCAACATAACGTCTTCACCATGTGCCCTCTGTGTGACAAGTTCTGTGATTACTGGAACCTCAGCTCTGCATGTGCTACAGCTCGAGCTAGCCACTTATTTGACAACCCTGCCACAGTCTTCTTCTCCGTCTTCATGGCTCTCTGGGGTGAGTATGGCTTTCCAAAGTTTAATCTTTGGACTGTTGGCAGAAGTGAAAGCTGTGATGCACAGTAATAGAATGTAGTAGCCCTACATATAATAGAGTGTTACTATATTGAATGTGATGGATAGAGCTTTATGAAGTTGGCCAACTTCAGAGGGCCAGTAAGAGGCTCTCTGTGCTGAGACTGGAGAGAGCAATATTACAAGGCTTTCTGCTGTCAACAGCAAGCTTTGGAATAAGTGGAGAGCAGTTGGGTAGTCCAGGAAAGAAAACTGTCTTTTCTCCCTTTACTTCCTTGTTTAATGTCACTTCTAATCTTGTCATGTTTTCCCTCATTTTCTATTAAAGTGATAAGTCCTTTTAACCCCTTCTGCATTTGGGGCCAGAATGTATTGGGGTTTTGTATGGTGCAGGCAGCTGAAAGGGTTTAATTTAAACACAGACTGCATTTCCATTTCCATGTGGGACAACTTAGTTACTTAAATTTATCAACAATTTATGGGATTATGAGAACAATGGGACTTTTTTTTTTTTTTTTTTTAATTATAGTGTGTTCTACGGTATTCCATTTAAGCAAGCTTGGTTTTCTTTAATGGCAAAAATACCCTGCCTCAATGAGGATCTCAAAACACTTCATAAACACTAATGAATGCATTTTAGTATTATTCTTATTATTTATATTGGCCTCACCTCAGCCTTGCAAAGTGGTTTACTGTGTTTACATGTCTCATTGCTGGTGCTATGCCCTCATTCAATCTAGATCTTGTTTATTGTGAACGTTAAAGGTGTGATTGCTACTGTAAAATAATTTTTGATTTCCCTGTTTATTGCTCACAAAAGGAAATTTTCATTCTTAATATGAAATCGAGCAAAAATATATTATTGCACTATAGACATCACTCAGCAACACGTTATACTCTGCAATCCTATTTAAACTTCACAGCTTGTTTTAGAAAAGACTAGTAACTTGGTGTTGCATATGGATAGTTAATTTTAGGAACTTGCAGACAGAACAGATCATGTAAATATTAAGTTTTTGTTTACCACTTCCTAGTAATCATTCAGCAATCACTGTGACTCAGAGAAATGGCCAAAAAATTATGAATTTACAGACTCTTGCAATGTCTTATCTTTCTACTCAGATTGCTACCAATTGCAGAGTAGATTGGCAGATAAGAGGCCACAGTTTACCCGCTCCCATGAAGCATGTGGTACACCGAGTTGTCTAAGTTTCAGTGTAGCTGTTTGGGCAGCTTGTATATAAAATTCAGTTACACTTTCATAGGTAAATAGTATCTTCCCAACAGTAAATTTGTATTGTAAACTTGCATCCATACCAATGATCATTTTCATACAGCCTCATCCAAAACAATTATACTTTTGTGTCAAGAATACAATGTGCAAAGCAAAATGTTGATATATCCTTGCACTAAGACAGATTAGTAGAATCTATAACGGAACAGAAAGGAACAGAAACATCCATATGCATTTTTTTTTTTTTAAAAAAAAGCATTTAAGAATACTAAAATTCTGTCTGAGCTGTAGTCCCCTAAAAACAATGTTATCCGCAGATTGGAAAAGTCTGTTTTAGGGACCATGATAACTGAGCTTGCCAGTGCAAGAAAATACGGCCATCATATGCAAAGCACAGCAAAGTGAAATAAAGTATCCTTTACTAACTGTGTCCAGCTTGCCTATTAAGTATTAGATTACATCAAAATTTGCTGCCTCAGTGTACTGGTTATATCTAGATCTCATTCAGCTGAACAACATCTTGTTCAGACACCTAATCAACTTGTTTCATATTATCTTGAGTAAATGTTGCCTGAATACTTTTTTGTAGGATATAGTACAGTGATGTGGAAACTGGCATGTCTTATGACTTATGATTTTATTCTTAAAAGAGCGAGGTATCGTAATTTGAGGTGGCTTCACTTTATGATGGTGTTGGGCACAAGAAGTCTTTCATCCATCTTACCTTCTCCCATTCTGTGAAAGCAGATGATTTACTATGTTTAGTATCTTGAGAGGAATCATGCTTTCACTACCTGATCTTGATACCTCATAAATTATCTTTGTGATTCCATCAATACAGTTAACAAATGACCATATTCACAAACTACATTCATGCCTAGCTAACTGTGCTTACTGTCATTGGTGTTCTGGGATGCTGAATTTCATCTGTCAGATGTGTTTATGAGAAGGACAGTTGAATATAATGAGGCTGTTTTTCTTCTGGTGTAAATCAGTGCAAACTTGCTTAGTTCAGACATGCTACTACACTGTGTACTGGTTATGTATCTAGCCAAATTATTTTTTACAAAGCTAAAAGTGGAACTGGCTTTTTGAAAAATTGTAAAAAATCAAATAAATAATAGAACCCTATAAAATAACCAAATGTTTTTGTATTTAAGATATCTAAAAACCCTTGAGTTTTCAAATCATACTAAATATAGCTTCTGCATGTTATCTCTTCTGTAAGGAAGGAGCAGAGATAGCAATTTATTTGCTGAATGGCTGGATTTACTTTCAGTGTACTGCCAGTCCCGTGTTTAAATGATATTTATTTCTTAAAAAACAGGAAGATACCAGTGCAGAAAATATTTGCTCACAGTTAACAGTGGAAATAGATACTGTCTGATAAAAGTCAGGTTGTTTTAATAGCAGTATAACTCTTCCCAGTGTTATCATGTAGCTCACACCAAGTGTAGATGCAGTTGAAGGAAGCTGGATCTGATTCTCCACTGTTCTGTGTCTTGTGGAGTTATTTACAAGATATTCAAAGTGATGTAAATATGGCTGTGATTAAGCAACCTTTTTTACAATCCTATTTGCACCAACTGAAAAGGTGAAATGAAGCATAAGAAAATGGAAAACAGTGCCCACAGTTGCTTATTTGTATAGCTTTTATTGATATAACTTTTTATTTGGTATACACTAGTATAATATTGGAATAGTTTTCTTAAAATAGATGTCCACAAGTCAAAGGTAAGAAGTGCTGTTTCTAATAAATCCAGAAGTCAATAAACCATGCGGAGCTAGGCAAAGAGCTATCTAGAGGAAACAGCAATTATGAGAGGAAGGTCAGGAGACTGTAAATACGAGACAACAGTAAAACATCTGTTCCTTCATATTAATGAAAAAGGAAAAGAAGGAGACTGAACTACTGTCCAATCCCTTAGGGCAAAATCACTGTGTTTATGCAGGGCAAAAACATTCAACTGTCCCCCTGTAATATATTTCAAAATAACATTTTTTTTCACATATCACTGAGGGTCATAATTTACATACAGGTATCAATTATTTATTTCAGGAGCAGGCTACACCTACTTTTTTTCACATGTTTCTGACTGATTAGAAACACTGAAACAGGCAAATCTGTTTGGCTAATTAAGGTGTTAAGTATTAATATTTAGATCTAGATTTTGTTTCATTATATACTTTGTACTCATGAATTACAGACTCATGGTAAATTAAGAGAGACAGTGTTTTTGAGGTGGATATCAGCAGATCAGGGTTCAGTTCCAGTCCCTGACAAGAATTTTCCAGTGCCTTTGGACAATCTATGTTGTCTTTTTCTGTATTTTATTTGTAAAAAGACAGTAATTACTGTTTCGATGCTTTGCCTGTGTTCTTTCTTTAAAATTGGGTCAGGGGCTGTTTCTTAAAAAAAGGACCTAAGATAATGGGATTCAAGTATCAGATGGTGCTTACAACTAACACAAACATTCAAAATACTGCATTGGATTCATAATTTCAATTTATTATTTTTTTAAGCTACTATGTTCCTTGAACAGTGGAAGCGTTTACAGATGAGATTGAGTTACTTCTGGGATCTAACTGGACTGGAGGAAGAAGAAGTAAGTTTCTTCTCCCTGTGCTAATTTACTGTATAAATTCTAAATCTGAAGATATGCACTGGTAATTAGATTTCTCATGAGTGTTCTCCTGTCCAATGCAATTCATAGCTATATATTTTTTAAAAGACTATAACTGATACAGTTTTGAGTACCAATGTATCCTTAAGGAAGTCATTACATATATCCTAGCACTCTAATTTTAACAATTGGTGTTGAAAAGGATTTTAAGGTGCCAGCAAGTCACTTTGCTGAAAATGCTCATATGCCATTGTACAGAATGTGATAACTGAATGATGTTTATATCTTGTCATACAGATGCTACTTCATTATGTATAACAAAAATTCTCTGTGATGGTAATTGTAACATGTCAAGGTAACATAAATAATATTTACATCCAGGTCTATGCTGAATCAATGATGCCATAATTAAAACATCCTGAGCTCCAGGTACTCACCTACAGAGATCTTTCAAGCAACCAATGGAGTTGGTTATTTGAGAATAATTTTTAAGTGCTTTGCAATCAATCCATGGGTCTTCAAGCTGTATCTGAGTTGACTGAAAAGTGAGAGATACTTGTTTATTAGTATTTATAATATCCCTAGGCTTGGTTTTAGTTCTAGTCTCAGACATTGCTTCATATGTCACAGCATATGGTCTGTTTAAATTACTGACTGTCATCACAGAATTAATTTCTAACTCTGACTAAAGAGAGTGCAGTTACTAGCCTTAAATATCCCTTAATATCCCCTAAATATTGGAGCTACATATTTCCATTACATATGCCATAGCAATAGATGCTGCCATGGCTCTAAAATAGGGTCATATTCAGCACTGTGCTGCTCAGAATGCAGAGTAATTCAGAACGGCAGCAATTAAGTTCTGTTTTATCATTACTGGTGAGCTGTATACCTATAAGGAACAATTCATTGTGCCTTGCTCTTTTCATTGACTTAATAAAATGTGATCAGGTTCCTGGAAGGTGAGTTGTAGGCCTGCCTTGGTCTGATGGGAGGATTTGAATCCATAGGCAACTAAGAAAGCTAAGGCCTTCTTAGAATTAAACCTTGCGAGAGGGGCCAAGGGCAACAGAAAGGGCTTCTTCAAATACATTGCAGATGAAGTCCTGGGAAACGGGAGAGGTGCCCAAGGACTGGAGGAAAGCAAATGTCACTCCAGTCTTCTAAAAGGGCAAGAAGGAGGACCCGGGTAACTATAGACCGGTCAGCCTCACCTCCATCCCTGGAAAGGTGATGGAACAACTTATCCTTGGTGCTGTCTCTAGGCATATCAAGGATAAGAGGGTCATTAAGGGCAGCCAACATGGCTTCACCAAGGGGAAGTCATGCTTGACCAACCTGGTAGCCTTTTATGAACACATAACCAGGTGGATAGATGATGGTAAAGCAGTGGATGTGGTCTTTCTTGATTTCAGTAAAGCATTTGACACCGTCTCCCACAGCATCGTCGCGGCTAAGCTGAGGAAGTGTGGTCTGGATGATCGGGTAGTGAGGTGGATTGTGAAGTGGCTGAAGGAAAGAAGCCAGAGAGTTGTGGTCAATGGGACGGAGTCTAGTTGGAGGCCTGTATCTAGTGGAGTCCCTCAAGGGTCG
>VXAA01002537.1:4581-33876 GCA_013399115.1 Anseranas semipalmata | reverse complement strand
GAACTGCTTGAGAGAGTCCAGCGCAGAGCCACGAAGATGATTAAGGGAGTGGAGCATCTCCCTTATGAGGAAAGGCTGAGGGAGCTGGGTCTTTTTAGCTTGGAGAAGAGGAGACTGAGGGGTGACCTCATTAATGTTTATAAATATGTAAAGGGTGAGTGTCAGGAGGATGGAGCCAGGCTCTTCTCCTTGACATCCAATGGTAAGACAAGGGGCATTGGTTACAAGCTGGAACATAGGAGGTCCCACTTAAATATGAGAAGAAACTTCTTCACGGTGAGGGTGACAGAGCACTGGAACAGGCTGCCCGGAAAGTCTCCTTCTCTGGAGACATTCAAAACCTGCCTGGATGCATTCCTGTGTGACCTGATCTAGGTGTTCCTGCTCCGGCAGGGGGATTGGACTAGATGATCTTTCAAGGTCCCTTCCAATCCCTAACATTCTGTGATTCTGTGATTCTGTGATTTCTTTGTGTTCCAGCACAGCTCCTTAAACATCAGACCATATACAAGCCTGGAACTGGGCCACTTTCCAGCCTTGCTACTTGAGCTCAGCTCAAACAGGATGTAGAGTGTGAATAAAGGAGAACAAAACTAAGTTGAAGTCATGAACCTCATGGCGTAGCATGGTGATGGTGTTATTCTCTATTCCTCAGATACAAATTTTTGGATAAAATGAAAAAGTAACACAGAACAGACAGTAGGCCCCAGTATTCTTCTTCTTCCATCACTGTCCCAAAATGCAGCTTTAGCATTGTCTTTAGCATAAGAGAGACCTCCAAAGTATTCCTTCACTTGATTAAGTAAACTAAAATCTGCCCTATTTTGCATCTGGTCTCAACTTTTTCACTACTGTCTATTCGTTGATGAAGTGGATAATGCTCATAGTATAAACGAGTACTCACAGTTTTTAGGGTGTGATACAAACTGAGTGCATCAGCACATCAAATTTACTGCTTGTTCTATGTGGAATGTCATAGTGCTATCTGCAAGAACAGCAAAATTGTACTGATTATAGTGCAAACTGAGAGGAAGGAGGGCAATTTTTTCTTGGTTCTGCAGTATGCTTGATGAACCCTGTAGATTTTACTGAATTTCAAGTTAATCTCTTGCAGTACAAAATTCTAAGGTTTCGCTCAGTATTTGCAAAATGCTGTGAGAGGATCTATAGATTTGTGAGGTCCTGTGATGAAGAACACTGAAGTGTTAAAGGTTTGTGTACAGGAACTATGGGATCAGCAAGAATCCTTTTTTTATGACAAGTGAAGGAGTGCCAGACACATCTCAACACAAGCTGAAGAATTAGGAATGTAGAATCATAAAATTAAGGCTGGGATGGACCTTGCAGAGCTATCCCTTGTGCATGGTAGGATCGACTCTACTTAAGTCATTATGAAAAGATGTTTGTCTAATTTGTTCTTAAAGAAATCCATCAGTGGAGATTTCACTTCCTCCCAAGGCAATCTATTCTAATACTACTGATTCTAATTCTATCCCTACTGCTAATAATCTTTTCCTAATGTCTTACTTAAACCTCCATGCTAAATGTTCATTTTTTTCTTGGTCCTTCATTCAAAGATAAAGAGAACAGATTACCCCTGTCGTCTTTTCAGCAAAATTCAACTTACTATCATATTTCTCTCCCCTCTTTTTTTTTTTTTCTAGATGAACTAGCCTCTGCTCTTTCAGTCTTTTTTCTTAAATCATATTTTCTAGATGTCTTTTTATTCTTGTTGCCTTCTGGACGTTTTCTAGCTAATCCAGCTCTTTTGTGAAAAGTAATGCTCAAAATGCACGTCACTTGAATTATCTTATTTAAAAGAAAAGTAATACATAATATCATCTTGTCATCTCTTGGTACTTCAGCAAAAATGAAAAAAAATTAGATCAGGTTTTGTTCACCCTTTGTCCATTAGACTCATGAAGATGAGGATAAGTTTGTCTGTAAGACAAATATTGGCATTGTGTTTCATCCTTGTGATAACCACTCAGGTAATGAAGTCTTTACAGATGCTGAAAATCATGTTGGAAAATGGAAAATTGTCTTTGATCAGGTTAGGCTAGATGGAAGTAGCAGTGGAACACTCAGGATCACTTAACAGAGCAAGAAGGAAAGGGACAAGAAAGACGTTCAGGAGTTTTAACAGTTTTAACACCAGACGGGGTTAAGTTATTTGTTATTATCAGACTCTTTATAAAGGGAAATTATGGAACCAAAGCATGGAGGAAAACAACCATAAAAGTTGAAGAGCTGAAAAGTACATTGTGAGAATTATATTGAAATAGATGTGTTCAGTGTAATTTTGTGGACTCTTAACTATAAAAATTCCAGTAAAATTACTTTCTTTAAACACACTGGGCCAAATCTTTTCTTCAAAAGAGTCATGCGAGAGATTAATTTAGTCCATTTATTTGTAAATATCTTGGCAATGGCAGTCTGAGAAAGCAGACTCCCTAAGGCTTGGATGCATATTTGCAGCTGGCAGCTGTACAGGCTTAGAGGATTTTTGTTGTTTCTACATCTCAAATCCACAGAAATAATAGGTAGCATTGGGTACTAGACTGTAAAATAGATAATTGTCCTGAAAAGCAATTGAATGGCTGAACTAAGTAGGAGAGGGGAAGAAAGGAAACAAACAAACACAAAGACTAGAACCATGAAAACAGTTAAAGCCTTGGAAATATGATGAATAAGTGCTGAGCACGTCACACCACAGATGTGTGTTTGTGTAACCCAGTCAAGCAGGTTCTGCATTTGTTGTTGTTGTTTTTGTTTTTGTTTCAGTTTGTGTAATGAGGGATATAGCCATCAATGAAGCAGGGGAAGAGGTATGAAAAGGTATGACAATAGTCTCTTCTACTTGTGAGAGAAAGGATGAAGAAATACTGAACAACTCTAACAATGTAGGGAGTTGAAACTACTGGTCTACCATAAATCTCCAGAAATGGTATTTCTAGAACCCAGTATGTTCTTGCTTTATGTTTTCTGGATGGAAGAGATTTACCTTATTTTACCAACAGTCATGTGTAAAACCAGAATGGAAATGCAATTATAATAGATAAAATCTTAGAATCTGGAGCAGAGCTTGGAAGAATAAATGGGCAGACAGCAAAGCCCACAGTAACTGAAATGTCAATGAATGGAGGCCTTATTATTGTTCAAATAGTCAAGCTGTTACATTGTTTCAGTACAGGGAGGAACTTAGGTGTTTGTCTTTGTTAGAAACATATCTGGTAAGTTACAATTTTAAGTTCAAATCTTGTACTCTGTCGAAAGCTAGTCCTTTGTGAACTCCAATTTCCATGTCTCTTTCCTCTTTTTGCTATTTGATGACTTTTTAAAAATTGTTATTGAACCCTTAAGGTAAAACTTGAAGACACTCTGTGGATTATCATTGAGTTAAGATAAAGTAATAAGGAAGGTAGATTCAGTAAGAGAATTAAATAGCAAGCAGTCTTGCTGACATTAAATATGTTTACAGATATATCCCATATTCTCCTTGTTACTGGATCATGGTTTAACTTGATCTTCTCTACTAAATTTTCGTAATTTTTTTATGACCTGATTGATTTGTTGTTTTCAGCTTGTCTTCCACCTTGCAAATTGTTGGGGCAGACTCCTTTTCTGAAGTTCTAATAGTGTCTACTAAAACAGGCAGTATAAGGCTTTTTTGTTTGCTTAAAAATAGGAATGAAACACAGACTCTAATAAAATAGCTGTGTATTCACAATATTATCCTCTTGGGAAGAAATGATCAGTGATGGTAATGGGGACATGTTTAGCTACAATATTTTGTATTGTCTCAAATCTATTCTTTCATCGTCACTATTTCTCAGGTTTCTTGTACCAATGACATCTATGTTTTGGGTTACTTTCCCCAGATGTATTATCTCACATTTTTCCCATGCCTATTCTGATTTTTCCGTTGGGCCCACATTTCCAAGTATTTTTGATCTCTTTGTATTATTTCCTTTTCTTGGGGTTCGTCACTCCTCCCAGTGAATCCTCTGTCATCTTCATTAAATTGCTGTTAACACTGATTATTTAATGATGCTAAGATAACCACACTAGCCCTGATCTTGTGGACAAGTCCCTTCAACATTAGATTTAATAGTGTTATGTTTAGGAGGCTGAGAGTTTTATTAGAACAGTTGGGGAAGGAATGTTGAAAAACGGATGTTATCCCTCAGGCCTTAGGGGAAAGTATTTAGTACCAGCTGTTGCTCTGCTAAAGAAATACATATGAAGGCACACTTTAACCATGTTTTAATTAGTAAATAAGAAGAAACAAAGCAGCCAATATATTCTTTGCTTGCCAAGAAGTCAATAAAGATATATGATTATATATATTTTTTTAATTCCAAGACTGCTGATCCATAGAAGTGCCACAATATGCTGGAGCTCTAGTTCATTCTCTTCCTTTATTTCTCTTCTACCAGACATATCAGCATGTTCTCATTTCCTTTCTTTTATTCCTTTTCTATTATAATGACCTTCTGTGTCCAGAACTGCCTTGTCTAGAACCCTCAAAACTCTTTGCTTTCTTATAGGTAGACTTGATTCCTCAGGATGTTATGATGGGCCACTCAAAGGCTGGGTCACTGAGGGTGGCATAAGTTCTTTCCTCCTGTGGTTTCCTGAGTTCAGAGAGGAGGCTAACATCTCCACCTTCTCCTGTGTAAGTGCAGAGGTAGGCAGTTGCTTGGAGTGGGAACCTATGAAGCAACAGCTGGAATAGGGTTGGAAGACCTACAGTCATTGTTAATCAGGGCATGGTCATAACATGGATGATGGGAAATAAGAGCTACCGATAGAGGAAAGGGGTGACAGGGAGGAAAATCCTATTTTCCAACAGTTCTCTGTCTTGACCTACTGCATCCTGTATCTTTATCGAGCACTGCACCTCCCTTTAGGAACAGGGACCGTTTCTATGCCTTGCCTTCCCCCTCTCCTCTTTCCCAGTGACACAGAAGATCCAGGTGGGTTAGCAGGGTTTGTCAGCAATCTGCTTCTTGCAGAGCAGGAAACTGTTAGAGGTAGGTGGCTTTGTGGAAGAAGGATGTGGAATGAGGGGAGCAGATCTTGTACTGCAGGGGAACGTGTGTTCTGGGGAAGATGGATCTGAGAAGGTGGAGAGTGGACCTTCTCCACCCTCAGAGTCTCACAAGTCCTGCCTGTACTTTTCAGGTCTCCCAGAGTCATAGTATTTCCCCTCCCAGTTCTCTCCTCTTGCAAAGGTCTCTTAGACACTATTGTTTTATTTTCTCAGCCCCATTATTCCTCCCCTCTGTCCTGCTCTGTTGCACCTAATGATTAACCTGTTATTGGTGTTAACAGGGAGATTAGAGTCTGGTCCTGGCTCAAGTGGATGCTCCAGCAACCTCAGAACCACATTACTATGTATTTGTATTGGGAAAGTACTTTTTATTTGTAAGAAAATGAGCTTTTTGCTTTAAACTAAAAATGCATTTTAAGTTTTCAGTTTATTCTAATCCTTGTGTCGGAATGGAGGCTGCCGTTTTTTAACCCCAACTGCATATGTAAATCATATGGAAATGTGTGAAGAAACTCTTCTTTTAATGAACTAGAACAACGAGGTCTAAATGTCATTTATTCTTTTGTAAAGTCTTTTATTGCTAGATCATTGTTATCTATGATTTTTCCACAAAGAGTCATTGACACAGAAAGAATAATCCAGACAAAAATAAGATGGAAGGAGAACTCTTCTCTCAAAGTACTAAACCCCATGAAAGTTATTCTTGAAAGTATGTTTGAACATGGGAAAGGCTATAAAAATTGAAGAATAATACTTTGTGATATTGTTTAATGACAGCCAACATTGCCAATTGCTTATGTGTTTAAAATGAATTTAGAGTTTCAGAAATCATAATATTTTGGATGTCAGAATTGATTCCTATAACTTAGTTTTGCTTTAGGCTTTTTTATTTTGTTCAGTTTCCTTAATTTTTACATGCATATGGGTACTTGTGAGTAGTGCAATATCATTGCACACTTATGCCTATAAAAACTCTCATACATTACACCTATATCAAATATGTGATTATGTGGTGTGAGACAGTTTTTTTTATTGATAAACATTTCAAATGACCTTGCTTTATTCATTACTTTCAACAACATATAGTAGGTCTATAATTAACACTTGGAAAACACAAACACTTTTTCAAAACATGCATCCTGACTTCAAATCAGTAAAACAGCACTGGCTTTTTAGATCTCAGCTTCCTGCTTCCATTCTACTCTATAGTGTAGAAAGGTTTTGGCATTTTTGTGTGTAGGTTTGTGTGAAAAAACTTGTGATCTGTACCTAGTCCATTAATAGTTCCTTACACAATAATGGAATTCTCACTATCTTTGTTTGTATACTTACCACAGCATTTTCAAATATGAGTGCATTAAGGCAGATGTCTTGAAATGAGATTTTTAAAGGAGTCTGAGAATTAGACATTCAGATTCCATTGGACCTTCCATAGAAGGAGGGGGACCAGCTTCCTTAGACCTAAAAGAAAAATGCATCCAGAATATAAATTCAGGTGTCTGAACTGTGTGGCCTAACTTCTAGATGAAAATCAAATACCTTCCTCTCCCTTCAGTGGGCGATGTCTCTTTTGTAAAATTACTTTTTTTTCTTTTTTTTTTTTTTTTTTTTCTTTTGCTTTGTCTTCTGAGATGACTAGCTATGGATTTATTTACCTCAATTAACAAAATTAAGAGGCTAGGTTTTGCTTTTCTTCATCTATTTTTTTAATTACTTTTTTGTTAACCATGTTATTTTCTGCAGTCAGGTAGGTAGAAATGATATACTTACTTTCATGCTTCTAATTCTGGTGTCATCTGTGACCTGAATCTACTGACTAAAGCTGTAGAAAAGTAATTCCACAAATGACAGTGTTTGTGGATCAATTAATTGCATGAGTTTTCAAAGGAGAATAATCAGGATATTGGGCAGGCAGAGGGAAGAATATGTGAGTTAAGCTCATATTTTAGCAATGGTGAGCCATTTAAACAGCTCATCTATATCAAGCAACTTCTACAGGTTACAGCTGCATATCAGCTTAAGCCAATCTAACTCCACACTACCATGATGCTACTACCATAGTGCAGTCTTGTTCTTCATCTTACATGCATGCTGGCAATCAGATAACTGAGTGGTGAACAACTCAGACAGCTGATACAGCTGAAGGTTAGCTACAGGTGTGTGGGGTAGAAGTTTTTAACCTGGTCATACCACACAGCTGCATGTGCACTAGTCTCATTGTAAGGACAGGAATGTAAATGTGTGGGCAGAGTAAAGTGAAACTGAGTCTGGGAGTCTGGGAGTCCTGACTTAGATTGGCTTATGCTGCTTTGAAACCATACCATTAAACTCAAGCCTCAAGTATAAAAGCTTTTGACTATAAATTCAACATTCATGTTTACTTCAAAGAAGTTGTTTTCATGAATATTCCTGGGTGTTAATCCAGTCATTGGGATATTTATAGAAAACAAACACAAGAGGCACTGGTAAAGTTGAAACAAGTTAATAAAGACTGAACAAATTGTCAAAGATTTTTAGTTCAGATTAACTACAGTATCTGTATTTCTTCAAATTAGATAAGAGCCAATGCTCTAATCTGGATCATGGTTCAACTTGAAAAGTTCACAAAGGTTTAGAATTGCAGTGGTTGGTCAGAACTGGTGAGGTTGGTCACCTTCTAGAACCAGTTAATTCTGAATATTGTTAAGCTTTTGTTAGCATGGGTCTGATGTTCATGATTTAGGTTGTTTGAAAGAGTTCCTTAAAATGCTATATAGTCATATTGCTTTTACCTACTAAGTCAGGTTGCCTGTAAGTCATGGGTTCCAGATACACAGAGGCTAAAAGGAAGTGTACTCTAGGGAAATGAAAATTCCATAAATATCATAAATAGCCAATGCTGAGAAAATACTGCTTCATAAACAAGAATGCAGTCTGATATTACCTGCATCAGAGTTTCATGTGCAGCAGAAAAATGGTGCTATTTATGAGGCATTCTTATTAATATGAGAGAGACTGATAAAGACTTAGATATCTGGCATGCTA
This sequence comes from Anseranas semipalmata, assembly GCA_013399115.1. Lineage (NCBI taxonomy): Eukaryota > Metazoa > Chordata > Aves > Anseriformes > Anseranatidae > Anseranas > Anseranas semipalmata. The sequence goes on along the minus strand of VXAA01002537.1, from coordinate 25,796 downwards.
AAAACATTCTTACTTTATATTCACTTACCTACCTCTGGTAAGGGCAAGATAGTGAAAGTTATTACATTAGCAGTAGTCCCATCCATCAGATTATTATGTTGTAAGTTTGATTTAGCATTCAACTTTGATAGCTCTTTGCCCATGCAATCATAGATCTAAAATCTATGACCTCTGACCAGCTGTAATAGGATGAATCTACAAAATGTTTGCCTCTTTCATGCATCAATGACCTTCTGTTTTAACCTTCTTCCTAAATATCTTGGGATCACTGTAGTGTGTAATGTGCAATATTTAGCCTTGGACCAATGACAAGTTCAAGGCCCAGTGTCTCACGAATTTGATTTTACTTAGAAGAAAAATACCTTGTCCTAGTTGTAGGTAACTGTTGGTTTTTAAGCCTGCTAATTTGTAGGATATTTAATCTTTAGACCATAATGTAATGATTAGTGAAACAGCTATTTTATATCAATTTTAAAGGACTTTACAGTGTTTATTGTATTGCTCTTTGCAAGAGCTACAAATCTGTAATCTATCCAAAGTGCACTCAATCTTAAATAATGACAGAGAAAAAATTCCGTAAACATGTTCCCCCAAAGAGTGCCTCTACAGCCAAGTATTCACACTGTTACACATTATTAGACAAGAAAAGAAAACAATAACCCAAGGGAGGAACAATCCATTCTTTAAGAACATTTCTTTGGAGAAGGGGTTCTATGCTTATATATTGGCTAAAAGAATAGGGTCCTAGTCCATGACTGCAACTACTTGATACTACTGTAGGACAAGTAAAAACAACGAATATAACAGTAATATGCACAGTCATTTTAAATTTTCTAGGATTCAGGTATTTTTTTTTTTCAAAGTTAGATCAATAAAATAAACAGGAAGTTGTTCCACTGACACGTTGGGTGATGCCACATGTTAATAGGCTAACGCCCAGTTTTACAGATGTTTTTTTTTCTTTACATTTGTCATCAACATTTGTTTCAGCGATGACTTCTTATGCAGCAGAATAAATAATTTTAAGCAACAGTTTTATACCATTGTTCAAGTGGCATCTGACTTCACACTTAAAATTCTGGTTACAAATGTAGGAGTATTTAAATAGGTAGGATTTGAATCAAATTGAATGATGAATAAAAAAAAGTGATGCTATATCCTGCTAGTTTCACACAAAATGTGATATCTTGGTATTGCAATGGCAGCATTTTGTTGTTTGGTTCTAGCTTAAGGGTACTCAAAAATCTGAGTGTACATTTCAAAATTTAGTTTTGCAATAATCCTCCAAAGCACTACTGTCATTGCTTTATGAGAGCAATCAAATGCATTATATCTATCCATCTCTGTCTGTCTATCTATCTATCTATAAGGCAAATATAGTTCCATAACATACCTTATGGGTTCTTTTGTTTTGACTATTTCAGATTTGTGTTACTTTACAATACCTTTGATAGCTGAGTTCCTATGTGCTTGTGCAGTGGCTTTTATCTTTTAACATCCTTAAAATTACAATAATGCTAGATGACTTATTCAAGCATCTTAATTTCTTGTATTTTAATTTTTCATAAATGAATTTATTGGGCTAATGATTTGGTCTGAAAAAACCGTGAGCATCTACTAGCGATACGTTCGCACATGCTATGATATAAAAGTACTTTTCCTTGGATGAGCATCCCATTACTAGGACAGTCTAAATGGGTCTAAATAGGTCTAAAAGGTAATATCTTCCTTAGACTTCCCCCCACCTCCCCTCTATGTCATCTTCATAAGTAATAGGGTTATTTAACCCTTTATTTGTAATAACTAACCCTTTTGCAATGGAGAATGGCTGGGCTCTCTGTTCTATTCATTCCAAGTTTCCACCTTGATTTGGGGCAACAGCTGTGTTATTTCAGTACTCATTTGTGAATACCTTCCTTCCTATCAGTGTTCACTGCTTAGCTGTTCTGCTTGCATTCAGCATATTAGGATAAAGCTGTTGAATGAGTTCTCAGTGCATTTTTGACTTTCCTTAAGGTGTAAAACCAAAGCAGTGTGTTGGCTTATTTTTTCGGTGATAAATCCTTTGGCCTGTTAATCTGGGATAGTTTCTGATTTTTAATTAGGAATCCAGATGTGTTTGTCATGCACACTTTGTAAAATTCTATTATCACTTGCTTCCAAAATCAAAGAGAACTTAAGGAGAGATACATTCTCTTTATATATCCTTATTATACTGGATCATTACATATATATCCTTAATTTGCAATGTATAGTGGATACACATGTTGTATGTTTGAGGCAAATCCTGGAGACCATTCACAGGGAAAATTCCCACTGACATCAATATGAGTTTTATCTGAGTAAAATTTCATGATTTGGCTCTTTGTTTTCAGGATGGGAATTATTGCTTTCTACTCTGAGCACTCACTTGGCCTCAAAGTACCTTGTCTCAATTGGTTTTTCAATAACTGCCTGGCAGCTGTACTGGCACAATTCCAGCATCGTGGGATTCATATTTATCCCTACATGGACATTTGGCCTTCTTCAAGTCATCACAACTATTTCTAGCTTATTGTCCTGACTGTAGAACTCTTCCCATTTTCAGATAAAGAATTGACTCTGAATCACTCTTTTTCAGAAGAGGGTATAACTGTTCCTTTACATCCATGTATATATGATCAGAATCAAGATAAGTATCTCTCAATTTGTGTTATAAAGTATTGTTTCATGCAATATATACATAAAAAGAATGTATAGGCACATGCATTCCAGGAGGTGATGTGGTCTGTTCAGTCAACGGGAAGATGACTTGGCAGATTCAGTGAAGACAGACAAACTAATTTCCAATCCAGATGTAGGTGCGTGAAATGCAGTTAAAAAGACACTGAAATGTGTTACTAGGAAAATTAGACAAAATCAAGTTTGAATGGAACATGCACTTAAATCAAAACTGACAATAGCAACAACAACAACAAAAGTTACCAAATTATACTACAATGTTTCACTTGTCACTGGCTTTTCTCACTCTGTTTCCTTTCATGCCAATTTTCAAAATTGCTCTGGCCTCTGGCAGCTGCTCCTGGTGTCCCAAAAGGCTTTGCTTAGTAGAGAATAAGAAAAAAGGAAGAAAGCAAATTCAGCTTCATAGGTGCTCCCGCAGTGAGATTAGATCTCCTTAGTTTCTTATAGCTTCATTTATCTATTATCCCTTCTTTTGTCATGCTGTCTCCTTGCATGTAGCCCGTACATGCTTGATGCCTCCATTGTTTCTTCATTTAAGCCTAAAGATGTTTCTGTGCTGAAGTGCTGAAGTTTGATGCAACCCCTGTTCTATTGCCCATCAGGATTTTTTTTTTTTTAATGTTTTTATTCTCTTCATTGCTTTCAGATTCATGAAAAAGTGTTAGTAAGTTGATTTTGTGTCTAGGCTGATAAACATACATACTAATTATAGTAAGAGCAGTTGGCATGGCCAGTGGTACTTCTTTGAAATGCATGTGATTGGGGTACTCCTATGCTCAAAAGGGGGTAGAGGAATGTAAATTGTTTGAGTCTTTATACACTGGCATTTCTGAAAAAGCTCTGAACAGTGAGTATTTTTCCCATCCATCTCGGAACTGATGCAGCACATCTTCAGCTTTCCTCACGGGTTTAGCTTACAGCCCAAACTTTTAACATTTAGATACAATTAGATGAGTTTTTTTAGCTAGTTTGTATGACATGAGACAGACACAACTGACAAGGACTGTTCAGATGTGGTTATTTGCCCAAAAGACAGCCCAAGAGTGGTGGGGCTGCTGCAGCTCCATGCCCATCCTGTTGTAAAGCTATGTATTCCCAGTAGGCATATGTACACAGAGTACTTGTATGCACCATGTGTTCCTCCCTCTGGATGATTAGGATGGAGGTCTGATAGTGAGAATATATATATATATATATATATACACATCCATCCATACATGCATATATATGTACAATGTGGATCCCCCCAGTAGCTGAGCTCAGACACACAGTCTCCCAGTAGCTGTCCTTGGACCCCAGTCCCTCTGATTGCTGGCACCCGGAGGTACAAGCCCATGAGGCTACAGTCCCACTCAGGCTGCTTATTCACACATACATCCCTTGGTCCCCCACAGTCACTCCACCATGTTCTCCACTTAGAGACCCACACCCCTCTGGATCCCCAGGCATTTCATGTACTTTCAAGCTACTCTGGCTTGATCTTCACTAGCACTCACACAGAATCATAGAATCATCTAGGTTTGAAAAGACCTTCAAGATCATCAAGCCAAACACATACTCACTTTCACATCTGCACTTGCTCCAGTTGCTGGTGGTCAGACCCCCGTACAGACCAGCAAACTATTTCCATGTGACTGGCCCTTTTTACCCTATTGTTCCTCTATTTTCCCACACTATTTCCTCCCCAAGTGACCTAGATTCCTTCCTTTCACCACCTTTGGTTCCTCCACTAAAAATATATAATAAGTCCTGTGCAATCCCTAAATGCTTTTCCTCTGCATCCCATAAGGCATTCCATATCCCTAGGCAGTGATCCCCCTAGTCCAAAAGGTGCTGTGGTGTTGACTCATCTGTATGGCTTGGATTGTGAATAAGTTATCAGGACATTTTTTTTTAGTTTTTTCTTAATCATAATCACGTGTTTGTTTTGTTTTGTTTTGTTTTTCCTTTTTCAGGAGCATCCCAGACCAGAGTATGAAACCAAATTGCTGCAGAAAAAGCTGAAAAATAAAAACACAACAACAGAAAATTCAAATGAAGTAAGATGCAGCTTATCTTTTTACTTACATTTGTAAAGTTTTGTTATATTATGATTATCTTTCTGTCTGTCTCTGATAGTTTGCAAAAGACACTTTTCGGTGCTTTTCATCGGTCTTGTATGTTGCTTGCTAGCATTTCCATTATAAATTGATTAAATAATAATTGGTGTATTGTTTTTAGATTGAAGTGCATTTAGGATTTCTCTGGCTATTTCAAACCTAAGCACAAGCACTTTTTTTTTTTTTTTTCTTTTTCCCAATGCCCTCTTGTAAAATGCTGCTTGAGTTCTATTTCATAAGTACTCATAAGTCCCTGTGGAATCTCACCATTAGGCTTGATTAACAATTGCTTATTCCCTGTATGCTACATGCAACATGAAAGCCAAAGCATTCCAAAACCATGTCCAGTTTCCCGGTAGAGGGAAATTATTTACTTTGTTTAAACATTGAGAATCAGTATCTGAGGTGGAGAACACTCCAGCTTTCAGGTTTGGTACAACAAATTTAGCCTTGCTGTATATGAAAGAACTTAGCTACCCCTTTCTTCCACTGATCACCATCAAGACTGTGATGTGCTTCCAGTGAAGCATTTATCTCAATAAGACTGCTTTTCACTTGATGGACCCTACCAAACTCTACAGAAAACAATGGAACAATTCTTAATTACTTTAAAGGGCTTTGGATGTGGTCCAATATGAGCAGAGACTCTGACACAGCAGCATGGAGAGGTCTTCCCTTACACACTGAGCAGTTTGCTAGGCCTTCTAAGTGAAGGATCAAAGACTATAAAGGATGGATAAAGCAGCTGCTGCCATTCAGCTCTTTCTGACTTAAAGTTAAGTGATTAGAATATTGAACTATTGCAGTCATGAGGCAGAGTTAGACGATCAGCTTTCTTAAGTGAGACACAGAAATCATAGCATTATAGATTAGAAATGAATTTAAGGTCAAATAAAGCAATGAAAAATGCTAAGAATGTAGGTGGAAAATGACAAACAATGTAAAGATCCAGCAATATGCTGAGGAATAATTTAAAGATTCAGCACTATACAAGTGAGAAGAACTCATTTCAGACATCATGAAAGGAAAGGCTTTTACTGGAAATTTTTTTCTCCAATTAATTTTTGTGCCAATGTGGATGGAAAAATAGCACTTAGAAAGAAAGGATCTGATTCAAGTTTCTGCAGCATCTGCAGGCAGACTACTTTCTCTAACATTCTTATAGAAGACAAAATCCTATTTTGGAACTTGATGTAATCATTTTGAACTGTAAAACTCCAAGTTTTTCTAATATTTATTTCTTTAGTCATTTTGAAAAAAAAAAAAAAAGATTTCAGTTCTTGAGTCATTTAGGTATTTTTTTTTGAAGTTTCTGAAGTCATCTTAATGAGTTTTTTGAACTCTATTAAAAAATAAAGTACATTTGCCATCAGTTACTCATAGGGAGCAAAAAGCTATTCATAGGGCAGAAGATTTAATTTGGATTGATTAAGGTAACTTTCTAAGAAAGACATTCATCCTGTAACTTGTGCACCACTCTCTCTCCCCATATTGCTAACATATATTCCAAACTTCTGAGCAGTTTTCAGTCAGTGAATGTTTTACTTATTCATTCTGTTGCAATCACTTTTTTGATTTCCCTCAAAAAAGGCCTTCTGTTTTTTGTTTGTTTGTTTGTTTGTTCTTCAGTAAACAGCACATTAGTCAGAGTTTGGAAGGTGTCTTGCTCAGTGTTTTGTACCTCAATATCTTATATTATAAAGGCAAGAAATGTTTGTGTGAGACCTGCTGAAGAGGGAAAAGCCCAGTTCTTTAATTGAACTGCTACGTTTAATTTAACTGTTGAAATGTACCGTTGCATTTCAGTTTTGAAGATCCTGAAAAGTTAGACATTAGAACTGATGAGCACTTAAGTCTGGAACAGTTTTCTACATAAGTTTTAGAGGTTTTAATATTTTCTTTTTCTGTCTTCAGATGGCTGTATGTTATACTCATTGCAAAACTCAGCAGCTTTTGCATGGCATGTTAATATTAAGGCACAGGTTTCTGTGAGGTCTCTGGCTCAGTACTTTCATCTTGTTGGGTAGAAGCCAGTGTACAGGACTTTGTCATATGTGCAGATCTTCTAGCAACTGGACTTGGATCAAAGTTGAGGTCTTTCTGTGGTTAAAGATTCAGTCCTCCTAATATCTTAGTTTTATGTGAATACACAGATGCCTTAGTCTCAGTGAGGTCTCAGTCTCATCATATCTTTGTTGACAGTCTAATGTCATGGCATAAGTCTCTGTGAAGTTCTTGCCTGAATATTTTTAGCTAATTAGTGTGATTTTAAGGCATATCTCTTGTGTGTAGCTAGTCAACAACCATAGTTTGCTGTATTGATATCAAAGAACAGGCTCTGGCACCAGCGGCTAAAACTTCTCATTACTTATCTAATATGAAGTCAGAAGTCTCCAGTTCAGCAGCTGTGGCTTGTTGGGATAGAAATGATGCCAAAGCCACGGCTATTGTGAGAATACTGATTTAGAGCTTAGTTAAAGGCACATATTTCTATAAAATTACTGGCTTATTTCCAGTATGTTAATTCCTCTGTTCCGGCGAGGATGTGACTAGTTTTATGGCAAGAAACTGAGCTTTTATGTGGAAAGTTCTGTGTACAGTGCATTTTTTTCTTGCCTTACTTCAACAAGGAGTCCCTGTTAAGCTAATTGAGTTATTTTGCAATGAAGGAATGAGTGTGTGGTTGTGTGCTTGTATTGTGATTGCAAAGAAAATCAACATCAGCAGTTGCATACTCTCTTAAATGATAACTTGTGAATACCTGTTAAGAAGAAACCTACTTCAACACAGAGTTTTCACTGTTTGCTGTTGAAGTCATTAACTTTAACAAGTGTGGAAGATGCCCAGCACCTGTCAGGGCCAGTAAACATATGAGTCACTCTACCAAGGCAACAAATTCCAAATCAGCTTGATTGAGACTGGCAATAGAAAGCATTACAGATCTAGTCTATTATTTGTTCAATGGGGTTTGTGTTATAGAATACAGCTTTCATATAAATACTACTTAGGGTATTTATACTACTGTAATAAGAAGAGAATAAAATTTCAGCCTGCACTACCCTGTGTGGTTCAGGCTGTTTTAGTAAGTATTCTACTGATTATTCAGAGGATGGGAAAGAAACTGTGAGGACTCAGGGCACTTCACTAAAGATTCGTGGGAAGTTATTCTTACAACTACAGCCTAAGGTTTTCCCATTTCAGGAGAGAATTCATTTAAAGCTAAAGGAGTTGAGACATTTGCATGGAATGCCTCAGGTTAAGTAACAAATACATAAACAGATAGTCCTTATAAATTATGACATTAATTTAGAAAAATGACAAGTTCTAAGTGACAGATTCTGGAAATGTGCGAGTGACCTGACTTATAATCAGTAACACTATTTGATTCTTCGTGGTCATGAAAACAAAACCTTGCAATATAAAGCCTAGTTCCAGATTCATGTACCTTAAAAGCTTTCTTTAACCTTGCAGCAGAGATGAACATTCACATATGTGTGCATGAAAGTATTTGTTTGATAATATGTTCATGGGAAGAAGGCAGATGTAATTGTTTTAATAAAGCAATCTTTTTTTTTTATTGTTCTTGTTTAATACACTATAACATCGAAGATGTGGATAGAAATATTTAACAAAAAGAGTAAAGTTACTGTATCTGCAGAATGTTAAATAAAAAAGGTGTTGGATATTTGTAATCTTGTGATAAGCTGTTCTTCTCTCTGTGCAATACTAATGTTCCAAATGGAAATACACCCAGGTCAGGAAATGAAAATTGGTCTTGTGCCTGAAAACATGCAGATGGGGCTAGATCAAGCTCTCACTGGAGCTGATGGAAAGAAAGCCTTTCTGTCATTTCTGGGATAGATGGATCAGGCACTGGCTCCTTTTCATTAAATGTCCAGCTGATCTGGCACACATGATGCAACATCATATATATTCTTATCTTTCTTATTTGGCAGAAAACCCAATAAGTCATTCTATATATTTCTCAAGGAAAACTTTCCTTATAGAAAAAAGTGCTTGTCTCTTGGCTCATGTTCTTACTTGGAGCAAACACTGGGAATAACAAAATATGGCATTCTATCTTACTTTTAATTAATTTCAAACATGAAAGTGGCAAAATCAATTATTGTTAATTCAGCTGTTAATTGGAAAAAAAAAAAAAAAAGAAGAAGACGACGACAAAGGAAAGAAAGAAATCTTTCTTTCCAAACCATTTTGTTTCAATTAACAACTAAATTAAGGCAAGCTGGTTTGAAAATGGAAGGTGTCTAATGTAAGGATGATATAGGTAAATTTAAAGTAGAATTGCATGCTGCTAATGAATGCCTTATGAATATATTTTAAAATTTGTCAGCATTGTAAAGCATGAAATAGTACTTCTTGCTACCAGAAGATTTTTTACATAGATTCCAGTTTTGTATGGGCAAATATCCCACCAAGGCCTAAGAAACACTTCATATGTTGGAGCCTCCTCCTTTCTTAAGCAAGTCTTTGCTAAGATTAACTACAGAAAAAAATTGTACAATTTGAACAGAATGGTAAAAGATCTGTGAATGGACCCAGAGATCTTTAATCACTAATTTTGAGAAAAGCGTTTTTTGACATTTATTGGACCTCACTGTTAATGCAGTAAAAATATCAATTTTGATCTGGTATTTCTTAAATTTGCTGATGTTTTTTCAGCCTATCTCTTTCATTGCTTTATTTTGACAAATGCCTTTGTTTTCCAAGCATATGGGATAGTAAGAGGAATATGTAATAATTGATATTTTTTCCTTTTTCCTTTTCAACGTATTCCTTTTAAAAATAACAAACGTAGAATGAATGAAGATGAACAAGGACAATTGCAACGATAATCTTAGAGAGATATCTTATTCTCTTTATTGTTTTGGTATTTGGTTGGCTAATTGGATCAAGCCAAAATTTGAAGGCTAATTGTTATAATTCTGATGATTTTAATTTTTACTTGTGTTCTTGGTTACACCAGTTTTATAGCAGAGTATTCATAAACAAAATTTGTGTCTTCAAAAGACTCTTCTCATGGTCTTTCAGTGTGTTCTTGTTTAGATGTGTGGGTGGTTTGGGGATATATATTGTATATTCAAAACTCTTCCCTATTGTTGACTTGGAACTTGACTATCTTTGAGCAAGCGTAAAAAATGCAGCTACAAATGTCTCATTTGCTCCCCCTGTCTCTGAAAATCTGAGAAGGGATTTTCTCATTTGTATCAAATAAATAAACCCACCATATAGCCTCAATACTGTGCTGCAGTATTTAAATTATATTCCAGTAGTATAATCCCTTTGAAATCAAAAACAGCTTTCAGAAGGATGTTCCAGGGGGAACTGGGAACCCCCTTCAACGATCTTCCAGTAAACCTTGATATGAAGAAAGAAAATGATTACTAGAAATACACAGTCATAGAATAATTAAGGTTGGCAAGAACTTCAGGATTTTATCTAGTCCAAACTCCTGCTCAAAGCAGTGTCAGCTATGTTCAGACCTGGTCGATCAGGCTATTGTCCAGTGGGATTTTGAAAACCCAATGGAGACTGCACAACCTCTCTGGACACTGCTTGACTGTCCTCATGGTGGAAAAGTTCCTCATTTTATCTATCCTGAACTTCTCTTGTTTCAGTTTATGCCCACTGTCCCTCATTCTCCTGTCGTGCACCACTGTGTGGCGCCTGTCTCTGTCTCCTTCATGACCTCTTAAGCTGAGCAAGCCTTGTTCCTCAGCCTCTTCACAGAGCAAGTGTCCAGGGCTCTTTGCTAGACTCATATAAGCTTAGCAATTTATTTTTTCTACTGGAATACCCCAAACTGGACACAGTATTTTAGATGCAGACTAATGAGCACTGAGAAGCCAGAGATAATCACTTCCCTTGATCCACTGGCTATGCTCCTGTTAATACAGCCATGTATGCTGTCAGCATTATTCACTGCCAGGGTACATTCCAGGCTGATATTCAGCTTGCAGTCTACACAGACCATGAAGGGCCTTTTCATCAGAGACTGTACCACTCACTGCAAGGAGTTTTCCCTTCCCAAGGCAAGTCTTTGCATTTGTCTTTGTTGCATTTCGTGAAGTTCATATAAGCCTGTTCTTCTAGGCTGTCTCTAGGTCCCTCTGGATGGCAGCCCTGCCCTCAAGCATATCGACTGATCCCCCCCCCAACCCCCAAGTCTGATGCCATCTGCAGACCTGATAAGCAAGCATTCCATCACCTCCTCCAGGTCCTTCCTTAAAGATGTTAGGTGTTGCAGTCCTAGCACAGACCACAGCAGCGCTCCCGCTGTTACTGGCCTCCAGGTAGAATACAACTTATTAGCCAATAACCTCTGAGCCAGACCATCCCACTAGTATTTTGCTGAAGTCAAGACAAATGACATTGACAGGTCTCTTGTCCACCTGTCTAGTCATTTTCTCACAGGAAGCAATCAGGTTGGTGAGGTTTGATTTACTTTTGGTAAACTGTGGTGACAGTTACAAAACACCTAATTCTCCTTCATGTGCTCAGAAATGGGTTTCACTTTCTGTATGATATTCCAAGGGGCCAAGGTGAGGCTAAAGCTAACCCCTGTAGTTCCCCTGAGTATCCTTTTGTCCATTTCTTGAAGATAGATACAAATTTTCTTTCTCCAGTTGTAAGGGACCTTCCCTGGTCTCAGTGACCTTCCAGAGATGATAGAGCTCAGTCTTACAATGACATCAGCTTGCTCCTTTACCTTCCATTCCTCCTCTCCAAAAATTATAGATAAAGGAAATCACTGTTCTGTCTAGACATCAAAAGGGTGTTTAACTAGAAATATTGAATGCTTTTTATTCCACTGTTGGAGGCTGAACAGTGTGGATCAGAGCCAGGATTTCAAGAAAAAGGTATCTAATTCTCATGAGACTCTGCCAAAGTAAAAATTAGTGGTCTGTTTCAGAAGAGAGATTTGAACCTAGAAACAAGAGTAGGCAGGGCTGCTGTTTGTTGGTCTTCTCATTTGTGTTACTCATTCAGATTCTGGCTCAAGGAAGCATTCTTTCTAGGGCAGTACTACAGCCTGTGTTTAAGCATGTAACTGGGACTTAAGCTTACAGTTAAAGTTAAGCACATGCATTGGTGTCCTGAATATGGGTACAAATTATGTGCTTTCTTGAATTGAGGCCTAAGCTTCTTATTGACAACAATAAAGATGATGCAGGTCTCTCTCCTATTAAGCTGAGTGGAAAGACTCATTCCTAGAGGTTCTATTCATCAATCCTTGAAATTAATGGGAGTTCTGCCTGAGTAAATAATAAAGTATTAGTCCTTAAGTGTGCAGTTACTGCAGATGACTTACTATCATATTGTACCCAATGAAAGACTATAATAACAGGTTAGAGGGTTATAGCAAAGTCTCAGGCTGAACAATAAATCCAGAACTCTGCTGGATTTTGATTTAATGCAGATACTTGAAGAAGAAAAACTAGAGTATTTTCCCTTTCCTGTGTGCTGGTGACAAACTCATGTATCTTGGACGATATTTTTTTTACCTTCTGTTGAGCGTATTTATAGGGTAAATTTCATACTATTAATCTCCAAGGTCAAAGCAGAAGCCTAGATTTGGGACAAAATTTACATAAATTGGCCGTGGAAACAACATTCAGTTAAGCTAGTTGCCAAGATTTTTTTTATTTTATCCATACTGCAATCCTGTCTGCATTTTTAAAGAAATAAATGGCATTTACATTAAATTCCTTTGGGTATCCATCCCATGAAGATTGAAATTCCACTTACTCCAAGTTTAAAGAGCTAAAGAAGCCAGTTGGAACTGCTCAACTTTTACAGCTATTACCATGCTTAGTTCAAAAACACTTGCCTGCTGATCTGCTGATTTTCATGATACACTTAATTTAGAGATAGGATGGCATGCTGTTTGAAAGGAATTGAATATTGATATTTTGTGAAATAAACTTGAATTCTTACCTGGTTATTCAAGTAATCTTTTTCTCCTGTTGATGTCACCTGGGAATCATACAACTGAATTTAATGAAAGTAGACTTTGGATTATTAATACATAATGCCAGATTCACTGCTTCTTTCAATTCCATTGTTCATGCAGTGAAAATGTAAAGCTTGTTTGGATGCATGGACTAACTTAAGAACTTCCAATAGTGTACACCTTCTGTAACCTCAAAGACTGGTGCATGGCTAATAGTATAAATAAAAATGGAATTTTACATTTTTAAACATAACTGTTAGAAACTCAACCCTCCAGACAGTTTTCTTCTATTCTTAAAGTTCCTTGAAATTAAACTCGAAAATCAAAGGAAGATGTGAGGAAGCTTCTACAACTGTTTGATGCCAAAGAACAGTTCTAAATTTTACTGCTATCTTTCGTCTAATTGCCAAATTTAGCTGAAATCATATGACTAAAATTAGTCTCATGTTTGAAATCCCCACCTCATTGGCATGGTAGTCTAATTCCCATCCTTCCCACCCCTTCCCCAAACAACAGTGAAGAAAATCCTGATGGGTTTAAAATGGAACAATTCTTTGAACATCAGTCTGGAGTCTTTTCTAACCCATAGACACCAGCTGCCATTTTTCCTTTGCCTAAAATTTTCAGAGGCTTAGAGAAACATAGACAAGTTTCTGGACCAAGCATTGCACTGTTTTGTTTCTTTTGGACCTGATTTTCATGTTCTGTGCTTGGTTTTCTTATTGAGGTGAATTACCTGGAAAATAGGTCAGACCTCATTTCTTGAAACAACTTGAATACCATTTTGAAAATGTTGCTACTTGTCTCCTATATTTCAAATAGATTTTTAAAAATTAATGTACTGTAATATTTGAAAATATTTCAAATATGAGTTGGACTGTTTTACAAATGCTGTATCAAAAATTCAGCTTCACTTCTGTCTTTCTGTCAATGCACTACAAAAGCCATCCTTTAATCAGGTAATTGGCAAACAATTTTATTTTATTTTTTTTTAATTCTGGGTCCACCTAGTTTATTCAGTTCTTGCTTCTGTTTCCTCCTTTACCATAACTCCTTCTTTGCTTGGTTTCTGCATTTCCTTCCTTCCTTCCTTCCTTCCTTCCTTTCCTTCCTTCCTTCGTTCCTTCCTTTCTTCCTTCCTTCCTTCCTTCCTTCCTTCCTTCTTACAGTTTCATTTCAAACTATTGCAGTTTTCCATAGCTCCTGTCATGACCCCTTCTAGTCTTACTCTCCTCCTTCCCCAGATTCTTTTCTCCCACTCCACCTCCAAATATCTGTCTTTATTCCTTCATCCTCACTTTTCATCTTATAGTTTCTCGGCACTACATTTATTTTCTGTCTGTCTAACTTTCCTTAGTAAGAAAAGACAATGTAGCAAGGTACAGCGGCTATGCTGGTGAAAGAGGAAGAGACCCCATCTTTACTTTTGGGGTAATTGCTATCAGCTTTAATTTCAGAGACAGCCTGGAAAAAGTTTACATGTTAGAATTGAAATTTGCTCTGATAACTGACTGTTCAAGCAACCTGAAATCAAAAGCAGAGAATCTTTCCAAGAGATGGAAGATCAAATTTTATTGTTTGCTGGTAATTATAAATCATCAGAAAGGCATGACAGCTCTTTTTGATGGCACGTATTAGTCTGTCCTATTCCTGCTTTCATTTCTGATAGGATCTAGTCTGACTCTTCACTTGCCTGAAGACTAGCTGTGAGCTGTGTATAGAGGGACCTTAGAGTGTCTATTGCCTTCTTCAAAGCTGAAGATTGGGATAGCAGTAAAATTGTACTGAACTAAAGTTCTTATAGACGAAATTCAGCCTACCTGTGAGTTCCTTAGAAGGGTTTGGTTAATTGACTCCTACAAGTTGTAACTTTACGGAGGTCAGTGATCTAACAAAATACAGGAAAAAATTTAATCCAGTTTCTGTGATTCATAATGCAGCATACTTTTGAAATTTCAGGTTTAAGATGTTCCCAAACACACTGTGTGAGGAAAGAGCCCTTTCATATTTGTATTTGTTGTGGGACAAATACTCCATTAGTATTTTTTTATCCTGATGTATGCAACTCATACCTAAGTATATCGCCAAAGAGATTTTACCAGGCCTTTTGAGGTAGTGGATTTGGGACAATGATAAAGTATACTACCTTATCAATCCTTCCACACAATAGCTAATCCAGAAAAAACTGTGCTTTATTTACTGTAAATTTTTATTTAAAATAGCTATTGCATTTACTTATGATTGTTTGAAGGATATCTTTCAAATGTTATGCAAAACATCATTCCTCATATGGAAAGAGACTTTGTCTCCTTGACAAAACTGATGCTGAATAACAAGAAAATTAAAACTTATATGATCTTCTTGGGCATTATTTTAAGGGGAAAGATTATCAAATCCAGAAATGCAGAATGAGTGGTCTTCATTTACAGATAAAGCAAACACTTAAAACAATTTCAAAGAACTCTTCTTTCTATAAACTTTGACTGTAAAGAAATTACTGGTTTTATTTTCTTTTCATTTGATCTATTGTCAACTAACTGGTACATGCAAGGCAAACTGTAGTGTGTTTATGGAAGTATTGCTGCAAGCTTGGGAGTCAGCACTGGGCATTATGAAGCAAAACAGCAAAACTCTAGAGAAACTGCTTCAGATACACTTCTTGAAATGGCCTGCTATTCTGGAAATAATATTGACGGCAAATATGCTGTCCCTGATAAATGAAAAACAACCTATAAATGCTGGATTGAGGAGCTTTGAGAGTTGAAGAGGCTTAACATTTCAAAGTTCTAAAAATTATTGTGAGTTTGCATCCAAAGCATGCATGAAAAAAACTAGTAGGAAAGGGCTCTGGACATAATTAGGCTTAATCACGTCAAAACAAAAACAAAAAAAAAAACAAAAACAAAAACAAAAAACAACAATCAGGCCTTAAAAGACATCTCACAATGATTAAAAAAGTATTTTCTCAGCTGCAAAGTTGAAACGTCAAGTTGTAAAAATTAATTTTGAATTAGACTTTACAAAGAAAGTTAAATCAATTAATGAAAGGTCCTTGAACATACTGATTAAAAAGGCAACAGAAAATAACTGACATCTGCAGAGTAAGAAGATTGTAATTGCCACTGACATGACTTTTCCTCCAGCACAATGATGATTTTAATGCAAGAGACAAAGACAGAAAAACTAGTTGGAAAAAGAGAATGGGAGGATATCAACTGTATAATATATATCTAAATTTTACACCAGCACAGGCTAGGTAATGACTGGGTGGAAAACACCTCTGCAAAAAAGGACTTGGGTGCTCTGGTGGGCAAGCTGAACTTGAGCCAGCAATGTGTCCTTGCAGCAAAGGCCCACAGCCTCCTGGGATGCATTAGGAAGTGTGTTGCCAGCAGACTGAGAGTGGATTCTACTCAGCCCTGGTGAGATCACACATAGAGTGCTGTTTTCAATTGTGTGCTCCCTGGTACAAAAGAAACATGGACATACTGGAGTGAGGCCAGTGAAAAGCCGCTAAGATGATTAAAGTATTGGAGCATCGGACATACCTTTGTATAAGGTATCTCAGCTGTTGAGAGGCTGAGACAGATTGTTGAATCTCAGGAAAAGAATACTCAGGGGAATCTTACCAATTTGTTTAAATACATGATGGGGGAAAGAAAGAAGAAAGTTTCTCTTTCTTCTGGAGGAAAGACCATAACTACAGACCTGTTATGAAGACTGCTTACATGCTGCTGATTGAAATGCAAGAACTATAGTATTCAAATTAAACCAAAAACTGACCTGCAGGGGTATGCTGCAGTATAGTTAATAGAGAAGATACACATCACTGATTGCAATGATGAAACACCCACTGGACCTAAGATGTTTTGTATATGAAATACAAGTTTTGGTATAAGTTTTGGTAAGCAGAGTTTATAGTTTTATAGTTTATAGTTTCTGTTATTTTCTGTGGTTTCAAGATTAACTAACCACTGGAGCTGAGAGCAGCACTTATTGTCTTCAAAATAAAACCTCTAGGTTATATATAGGAATTGCACAACCTATACATTGACAAATAAGCAAAAAAACAAACAAACAAACAAACAAACAACAAAAAACCAGCCTGCTTATAGTAAGTGTATGTGCATTTCCTTTAGGTATTTAATTTCTTTCCATTGTAGTATCACACAATTTTCATCCAAGCCATTGTTTATAGGTGGGATTTCTAATGTTGCATCCAGTAAAGTTTTATCTATTTTTAGCAGCTTACAACTGTATAAAACATTAACTCTTCAGCTCAGAATTTTCTCTCATGAATTTCTGATTAGATTTTGAAATTTTCAACTTCTGAGTGTCCAAATTTTTTACCTTAACATACTTTTTGATGTAGTCCATTGGACAGAAGCATAGAAGGTGCTTGTATGGAACAATCTCTCAGAAATGTATGTGTTAAGTTTTCTACTCAAAAGCATGAGTGCACCTTCACTCTTTCTTCACCGTTGCTGCAACATGTGCTGGTATTGGCCTGTGTTTGCTGCATGTCTTTTAAAAGTGTGACACATTTTTTGATTTTCTAAAGTTTATAACAAATGCAAAGCAGAAAGCTGAAATTGGGCTTTTTCTAAAACGGAGTTCTAGCTTCATCCACTGATGGAAAATGAGGCTACCATTGCAATTCCAGTGCAGCCATTTGCAGTTCCAAGCTATTTCAATAGCATGTTTAAGATTTTACCAAACTTTCTGGTCCCTAAGATGTTACTAAATATTAAGTGACATATTGGTTCCTTCTATTGTGCTGTATTCTATTGTGGCCATTCAGCACAAATAGGAACACTGTAATAGTTTGTATAGTTCTTGAATTGTTAGAACTGAACTTTTAATTCTTGGCAAATGTTAGAACCACTGACTATCTGACCATTATTACTGTTTTAAACAAAAGTCTAATTCACATTCTTGTTTTTTGATAATTGTTTGAAGTGGCCAAATAAAGATTTCACTGAAATATTGTTTTCAAAATCTGTGTGTCACGGACGGTAACAGTTTCATTGTAGTACTGTATTTAATTTAGAGATAGATTCTATAATTTTTAGTCAAGTGTTTTCAGGTTTCCTGATGGGTTTAAAAGCTCAAGTTAAATCCTTGCTCTGGAGTCATTCTGAAAGTCCTGCTCCCCCTCTTTTGAGTCAACTTATGGCTGAGTTTTGGGGTAACCACTGTAGGGAAAAAAAGTAATAGGATGTGATGTTAAATGCATTTCAGTTGCATGTGCAGCTGCAGTGCTTACCGGCACTAAATGTCATAATCATAGATCTAATAAGTCACTTCCATTTGTCTAAATATTTTGCTTTATAGAAGAAGCAGTTATGACATCCTAGAAGAATTCAAAGGCCTCAGGTAGTCAAATTGCTACTGGTACACAGCTATTCTATCTGACATTCACTTGAAGGCATGCCAAGAAGGCTATGAGGCTTTTATTAGAAGAGTTTCTCACTTTCATGGTTCCTAGCTGCTCAACAGACTCATCAGGATTGTGAGAAACCAGCCCAACTGTTGGCTGTTTGCAAGAAGAGCTATCATCTTTCATATCATACCTAATGGCAAGATCATTTTGAATGGGAAGTGGGTCAGCCAGCTGCATTCAGAAGTGTTTGGTAGGGAAAACGACCATATTGAGGTTAAGAGACTGCTTTAAATCCCTGGATGGCTTTTGGTGAAAGTATAGGCGGTAGAAATTTCAGGCAAGCAAAATAAAACTCAGTCAGCCAGATGAAACTTAAACAATGAACCTTGGCAAGCCTACCCTGAAAATCTGGAGGGTCCTAAGTTTACAACCAAGTTTCTCCAGGTTTCCCGTTTTGCTCCTGGAGGTTTGTACAGACATGATGCTGCTCTGCATGCACTCAAGCTAAATGTGAAACAGCCCTTAGGAGTGGCTCAGTGCAATAATATAGCAGTATGCAATGAAACTCACTAAGGATTATGCTCTATTTCAGCTGAAAAATAATTGGAGCCTATACAGCATGCCAAAGCATTTCGTTGCCAAGCCAGCCATGTGTTTTGGCTGCAGTATTATAAGGAAGAGAAACCTTGAGTCGCCACCAGATGCACTGTGATGATGCTGGTGGAGCCCAGGTATACTGTAAAGGTGGCTGCTTAGAGGTCAGCAGTCATGGAGCACATTCCTACTAAAGTCCCAGAGGGTCTACATTTAGACTGTTCTCAGGGAGGGATGCCTCTGATTGATCCAGAAGCTTGAAGTATAACTGTCTAATCACAGCTGTCAGGAATGCAGGCCAGAGGATAAACTGAATTCAATTCACTTCAATGTTATATATGGCTATGTTTTCAAAAGAGTTTAACAGCTGATAGCTCTCATTGAAAACAGTAAAAGCTGTTGGGAGCTGAGCACTTTTGAAAATCTGGCCAGCTGTGCCTTTACAAAAAGCACCTCTAAAGTTTCTCTTTGTAAGGACTGAAAGAATGAACTGTTCTGAGAGATTTGGACCTGAGGGGCAACAACTGGAGCAGAGCCAATTTTCAGGTGCTTTGGCCTTTATTTTGTCTGGCCAGTGATTATGGCCCTATGAGGGGAAGAAATACACACATCACTGACAGACTGCAGAACCACTGTAGAGAGCTGGTTGGGATGCTTCTGGGGATGGGGATGAAGTGTCAGTTTTCCTGTGCCCATAGGTAAGTGCAATGTCCACAGCTTACACGGACAGCCTTAATGTATCCCTTCCAGACCTATTTCAAGGCTCTGTTTTTTTCGACTGAGACCATACAGGGAGGATAAACTATGGGATTGACTGCTCCTCTCTATAGAAACAAAGGAGGAAAGTCTCTGTCATCTCTCTGCCTTAGATACCTCAGAAAAAGAAAATTATTTATAATAATTTTTTATAATAATATATAACCTGGTAAGCACTGTCTGGAGTGCTATTCTTTGACTATGGATAATATAGGAAGTAAACAGCAAGTAAAACACTCCACTTGAATTTACAGAAATCTGGGAGGTATAATGTGAGATGCTGTCTAGCATTACTAGCCATGCTATATTTTTTTTGTTTTGTTTTCAGGTCTTGTTTTCAGTGTTTGGTGGACAGAAATTGCAAGTGCTTAAAGTGAGTGACTGCTTTTATAAATACTACCACAGGGTAAATTATTTTCAAAATGAGTATGGTTATCATTAGACAAAAAAGTTACAGAAGAGAATGCAGCTATGACTAAGTGAGCTGGGTCCCATGTACATCATTCTGGTGTGACAGAGCAGTAAAATGGAGTGCCAAGCAGGAAGCAGGTATGGTGAAACGGTGAGCTCCTAGTGGGGAACACCTAGGTTTTGACACATTCCCTTATGTGGTCAAAATTGCACTGGTGGTTGCATCCTACTTGAATTAAGAATTTAAATTAAATAGTAAATTAGGAATTTAGGAAACCATGCTATCTAGAGTTGAAGATAACTTTGAGGTCTGATAGATTTCTTTTGTTGTAAAGTGGGATAGAAATTCCCAAATCTTGGAAGTGTGTTTTGAAAAGATTTAATAAACTTAAAAAAAAAATAAAAATCATTACTTGCCCTTCTTTTCCCTCCCCAGACACCACTACTGCATGCACAAAAGAACACATAATAAACTTCTCTCTGGAAAAAAGTTCCCAGTTTCACTTGTGGCATTTAGGCCACAGTATTGCTTAGTCCAGGCTTGAGGGCTCTTTGGCCCTCAAAGTGGCAGCAACAACAGCAGCAAAAAATCTACGCTTTGTGACCTAAAGCTTCTTACTCCCTGCTCTTCTTTTGTCTGTGATTATGCATCTTCTCTCAGGAGAATCTGTTGCTATAGATAACTCAGCTAAAGATAATTCAGATTTAAAAACAACAACAACAACAACAACAAAATGAATCTTTAGTAGTTGTGCTCTTGTGTCTTGAAATGCAGTCTTCTGTTTGTCTTATGGATGGTTCCTCAGAGCAAGCTTTATATTGTCTTTTCGTTTTCTGCTAGTTTTTAAATGGATAGTATAAGGAATATTCATCCTCTCTCAGCTACTGTGCTCTGCTTCTTTTGTTCTGATTTGTTTGGGCCTGGAGACTGATGCTTTTATTCTGGTGAAGGACTAGTAATGAATATTTCAGAATATTTCAAAGCAGTGCACCATCACAGTAGTAGGCAAGTAATAATTCACCAAAGAAAGCAAACTAATAAACCTGCTTTTGTTGTTGTTGTTGTTTGTTTGTTTGTTTTGTTTTGTTTTTCTCTTTTGAGGTTATGAATTGCTAGATTTTGCTTTTGGTATATTATATTTTATCATCTGCTGACCTCTGACTCTAGATGAAATAGGCTAAGCAGGTGCTATCTAACACTCCTAGGATTAAATTAATTGTTCTGGTATTTGGCAAAAAAAAAAAAAAAAAAAAAAAAACCCCCCTGGCTTTT
>VXAA01002536.1:319905-339843 GCA_013399115.1 Anseranas semipalmata | reverse complement strand
TGGGGTGCCGAGCGGGGCTGGGGTGCTGGGCAGTACTGGGGTGCCAAGCGGGGCTGGGGTGCCGAGCGGCGCTGGGGTGCCGAGCAGCACTGGGGTGCTGAGCGGCACTGGGGTGCTGAGCGGCGCTGGGGTGCAGAGCGGCGCTGGGGTGCTGAGCGGCGCTGAGGTCCTGCTGGATGCCGATTCACTGCCATCTCCGCTTGTTCTCTCCTGTCTGCAGCAGCTCGCTCGGAAAAGAGGAAGGCCGTAGAACCAGAGAGATGAGGCGAGATTAATCTTCCCGACAACAGTTAAGAGGAGGGCGTTCCAGGAAAGCCAAGCACCGCGTGCAGAGCAGGCAGCTGAATTAAATTCAGGAGCACCGGGTCTGGGCTGGGTTTTTGGCTAAAATTGCAGCAGTTTCTACCTTGTCACGACCACGGCAGGGCCTCGCAGCAAGGAGCTCCGCACAGGCAGCCCCTTCTGCGCTTTGTGTCCTGTTAAACAAGGAGAGCTGCCGAGAGGCCTCTCTGCAGGTTGTCTCATGCTGGGCAGCAGCTGGTGTTGCAGCCTTCGAACGGCTGTTGTTTCGGGTGACTTGGAGTTCTGCTGGCCATAAGCCTGATAAGATCAGCCCTATGAGAAATGAAAATTAAAATAAAGCTTCTTCGAAGGTGAGGGGATGGGGGCAAAGTGAGGGTGGAGAGGCAGCTGGGAGTAAAGGGACTGCAGAGCTGAAGACGGGGGATAAACGCCGATGGAAGTGCAAGAGAAGAGAGGACAGGGGATGTGTGATAACAGATACAGAGTGCTTAGCTGTGTAAGCTGCACTGAGGCAGTACGTACAGGCCTCTGCAATGTGCCAAAAAATCATATAACGGCATTATTTTCAGGTGGCGTAGCTGGAACCAAGAACTAAAAGTAAATCCCTCTCAAATAGCTGCGCTAGGCCTTCCTTGCATGAAACACAGGGAAGTTCCCGAGCAGCGAGGCAAAAGGCAGCCCTGATCTCTGTGGGAAGCCGTCCTCCCCTTTTCCACACTCCCGCGGGAGCGAGCGGGGCTGGGGATTATTTCAGGACAGGGAAAAGCGCTGCCGGATGAGAGGGGCTCGGGGCGGCGAGGAGAGAGGAACGCGAAGGGGACCGCAGACGGCCGGGCAAGGTCACGCAGGTATTGCAGAAGTGCTGCGATCCAGGCACATGTCTCAGGAAAGGCACCTCTGGTCCTCCTGCGCCACGTGAGGCCTGTTGGCTGCTGTATAATAAACATGAGTCATACCGATCCAGATAGATACCCCGTGGTCCGATTTGTTCGTAGCGGGGTTGATAACCGGGTCAAGACCCAATGTTACTGCAAGAAAGGGACTTGACATTCCAAAGGGAGATCAATATTTTCAAGGCTTGTTTGAGGAGCAGTCTACAGGGACGTGGAAAGGCTGGAGCACATCCAGTTCACAATTTATATCAAGCTATAGGGCCTGAGTAGAGGATAAGCAAGGTTGTGCTTGAATTTGTTCTTCCCAGTGACGGAAGAAACAGAATCGGAAAACAGGCGGTGCAAATGGTAAAGTGTTATCCCAGCAATCGAAAGTTTGAAACATGGGTGTTTTCTGCTTAACATGGAAGGATGTGCCCATTACCTATTTGCCTCCTTAATTTGTGTAAGAGATGGTTTCAGCTGGTCGTTGTGATACATCGTGAGTGCTTTGGAATAAAAGGGAAACATTTCCTGGATGCTGCTTTCGAGGGAGGACTTCACGAGTGCAGCTGATGTCCGTGGCTCCATGGGCTCTGAGGTGGAGGGTGGCAGTGCAAGACTAGGGAGCGAAGTAACACAATCTGTGCGAGGTTATAATATCTCAAGTGCACGGAGTTCAGCTCAGCAGCCCTGATCCTTTGTCAGATTTCACCTTTGGTTTATTGTCTGGCCACGTTCATTTGTGGTTTTGGTTCACTGTCCTTTTGAGCCTAACAGTCAAAGGAAATTTGGGGTATTTCCCCAGTAAAAGGAAGAAAAATGATAGTGCCATGGTTTTTTTTTGTTTTGTTTTGCTTTTCCTTTTTTTTTTTCTTTTTTTTAATGCGATACTGTTTATTTTCAAGACAATGTTATCTTCCTGAACAGGGAAGGGTTCAGACAGCAGAAGAGCTTTTCTCAGAATCCCACCCATCTTTTAATTGTGAGTTTATCAGAGGGCAGCACTTCTCTCGGCACCGTGTCACACACGTACCTCTGGCCGTCTGTCTCACAAGCCGCAGCCCAACCAATTCCCTTCCTGTGCTTGCTCTTGTGTAACCAGAGGGCTTCATGAACCGTGTGGTTCAGCCACAGGCTGAGGTTGCCGGCAGCGTTGGTCACCGGCCGGGGGCAACCACAGCGACAGCGGGAGCTGCCCTCACACCCAGATGTCCTGCCCTCAAAAGTCCACCCAGCAAGGAGCCGACATCTCTCAGGCCTGCCTTAATAGCGGTGATATTAATACGATGTTGTTACTTCAAGTCGTAGGAGCATCAAACCAGACTTCCTCTGCACAGTCTGCCCTTACAGAAGGGTCAGGAAAGGCTGGGAACAGGGAGAGGGAACCAAATTTGCTTCCTTAATCTGCTGTTACTGAGATAAGGTATATTGCACTAAGGTGATTTTTTTCGAGCTGAGCGTTTCCATCCAGCACAGATAAGAGTTCTAAAAATTGGTATATTTTCGTAAACAGAGCAAGGATAGTTCTGCCCAGCACCAGATCCATTTGATAGGGCTGTTCCTGAGCTTTGTCAGCACAGTCCCTTGCCACACAAAGCCTGAAAATCCACCTACAGTGCGGTTTGGCCCATGGGATGAGCCATATGATAGTTAAATGCAACGTAAGCATTGGTGCTCAATCTTGTACAGTTCCCACTGACACTTTTTTGGGCACCTGGCCATCAGGACTGATGTGATGCAACTGCCTCCCAGCCTCGTGGCCATTGCCTTCCTGGCGGAGCCGCACGGGGATCCACACACCGGGATTTAACCCAGGGTTATTTGCCACTCACGGTGGCTTCTTCATCATCCCTCAGATCCAAGTCTCCCAACCTTCCCGTGCATCCAGGCATAGCGCATCTTTTACCCTGGTTTCCCAGCGGAGATGATACCTTAGGACGTACAGCCTCCTTAGCTGTGTCTTTTCCTGGCTGGAAGACAGCCGCTGCCAAGAGGCGCATCAGGAGCAGCCTCTCCTCCCCGACCGTGGCCAAGTCCTGGCAAAGCTCTGGTGCTGCCCCACGTCCCACTTTAACGGGTAGCCCTTCTGCTGTCGGACTGGATGAATGGCTCCAACACCGCGATGCGGGGCGGCGTGTTTCCCTGCTGGTTTCCACAAGGAAGCCCGTTTCCCACTGTAATGTCTGGATTGAAATTTGGGGCAAAGGTGGGGAGAGCTGCCGAGGCTGTTCTCCAAACCCAGTGAGATGCCTCCTGTCCTTGCGTTTACATGGGGAACTGTGCGCTTCTAAGTCAGGCTGTGCCTTTGGGTTTACCTGGTGTCTACAGCACGGGGCCGTCCAGGCGGGGGATTTCTGGGTACCGCACAAGAAGAACAATGACCCATAACTGTGAAGTGAGCTCCCCATGCTCCATTTCCTCCTCTTCTTCTCCCCTGTTAATTAAAATGACCAGAAACACTCTCTTTTAAGCCAGTTCTGCCTCTGCACAGTCTGCTTCCCATCAGGAAGAGACCTGATTGTGAGATGGTTAGCCCTTGCAAAGGCAGGGGAAGAACACATTTTTCCACAAACTTCCTTTAGGACTCTTGGTGGAAAAACCTGCATTTCTTATCAGGCTTGCCAACCACACGCGGACACTTGACGTGTGAGCAAACAGGCAGCAGCCCCGGGGCCTCACCCCCTCCGGCAGCGTTTCTTCGCTTCCCCACGCGGGCCATGAGGCTGGTCCTGCTCCTCGCCACGCTGCTGCTCGCCCGCGGCGCCGTCCGGTGAGTGCGGCGGGCTCGCGGCTCTTCCTCGCGGCAGGAGGAAGAGCGGGGGGAGATGCCCAGGAAGGGGTCCAGCGGCTCAGGTGCTGGGGGGAGACCCACACTCGGACCCAAGCCTCCCGCGGACACAGCTACGGAAATCTGATTCTGTGGCAAGTGTCTAAAACAGGCCACCGAAGCGTGGCCCGGAGGAGCTCATTGCTTGCTGTTCCTGGTACTGGTAGCCGTGCGTGATTTCAATTTCAAACGTTTTGAAATATGATTTCCAAAATGACACATATACCCGAATCTACCAAATTTGAGGTCCCCGTAACAGCTGGCGACGCTTACAACGCCTGACCTTGCGGCACCGTCGCCACGCTGCGCGCAGCGGGTTATCCGGACGCAAGGCTGGCCTCTCACTGCCTGTCCACGTCTCCCACCCCTCGCTGGCCAGGATCCCACTGCGGAGGACGAAGACCCTGAGGCACAGGCTGGAGGAGCAGGGCTTGCTGGAGGCCTTCCCCAACACGCTGCCTTCGGGCGCGGGCTCCAAGTTCTTCTCCAGCCTTACCGGTGGTGTCACCGCGGAGCCCCTGGGGAGCTTCATGGACGTGAGTGGGGCCGGAGGGTGCTGTTGGTGTCCGCAGGCCTGCTCATTTCGGGGGGTGGAGAGGAGTCCCAGCAGCAGCCCTAGGAAAGAGGAAAATCTGTTTTAATTATTTTTGATTTATGTGGAGAGCTCTCCCATGTTCGCGTGCCTCTTCTGCCTGCGGCGTCTCCTCCCTGGAGGCTGCGTCCTGCTCCCCAAGCGAGCTGCTCCCGCTTGCTGCCGCCAGCCTTGTCCCCTCGCCCCAGACGGGAGAAGCCCTCCAGCGGGAGGCCTGACCTTCTCCCAAAGGCGCCGTCTGCTCCCCTTGAAGCCGCCCTCTCCCCCCGGCAGGCCCAGTACGTCGGCGCCATCTCCGTCGGCACGCCGCCCCAGCGCTTCCTCGTGCTCTTCGACACCGGCTCCTCCGACCTGTGGGTGCCCTCCGTGGGCTGCTCCAACCCGGCCTGCGGTGAGCGGTGGGACCTGCTCCGGGCGAGGGCTGGTTGGCGTCGGGCGCAGAAACTTCCCATTGGCGCGGGCAGCCCCGGTGCTGCTTTGCTGGGCACCCGAGGGGAGCGGGGCTGGAGGCTGGAGGCTGGAGGAGATGCTTCGCTTTGGAGGCATCAGGCATCTCCGTTCCACGTTGTAGAGGGAACGGAAAATCTCCTTTCCTCTGGCAGGAGTGGGCATTGCCCAGAGGACAGGGATTTGGCCCATCTTAGGGCCAAGTCAGCCTGTGGAGGTAGGTACCGGTGCCTGCCCTTGCTGGTGACCTATGGAACTCGGGGAATCCTCCTGTGGGTTCGCTCCGGTGCATCTCGTTTACAGAAGCCTTTAGCGGGACCATCCCGTCATGGGCCGATCACAGCGTGAAACGTCCCCGCCACCAGTCCTACCAGCAGCAGCACCTCAGCCCCGGCCCCTCTCCCTGGGGAGGGCCAGCGTGGTGACCCGCCAACCCCTCTGCCCCTGCAGCCAACCACGACCGCTTCGACCCCCGGCTGTCCACCACCTACCGAGCCACCGGCCGGCCCGTCTCCATCCAGTACGGCACCGGCAGCGTGACCGGGGTCTTGGCCTACGACACCGTCTGCGTGAGTCCAGCTCCTGGCACCTGCAGTGTGCAAAGGGGCGATGCGAGGTGGGATAGGAACGGGACGGAGCCAAAGCTTGATTTCTTGCCGGGGCTGTATCCTGCATTTCCAAAGATTTTTTTATTTGCAGTGTCCCCACCTGACAGTTCCCTGGCCCCTTGCTGTGCTCCCAGGGCTCTCAGACCCTCTCACCGTTCCCATCAGCTGGACCACAAACACCACGTGCTGCAGCTGCTTGGAGCGAGGCAGATGCTGAGCAGCCTGCAAGCTGCTTTTAAGCAGGACGAATCGAGTCCGAGTCATCCCCAAGTTACTAGCAGCGGGAAAATTAAAAACCCTTCCCTCTGGTGCCGGTGCAAGGTGTCGGCAGGTGAACAGGACCCTTTCTAGCAAGGGTGCCTTCTGAAGTTGCTGGGTGCTTCTCCGCATGAGTCATTTAGCCCTCCTGCGTAGCCCGAGCTCCAGTAACAGGCAGACCTGGACCGAGAGCCTCCCGGCTCCCCTCCAGTCCCGGCCTGCTCCCAGGGAGGTGCGGGGATGCTGTGCGGGGTTTGGTGCCCTCTGCCCCTGGGCAGAGCGGGCGGCTGTGGCCACCAGCCTGGCACCGCTCCGGGGCGGGATGGAGCTGGCCTCTGCCTCACGCGGCCTCGCAGGTCGGTGTTGGGTTATCTCGGGGTTCCTGGGCGAGGATGGAGCACTGTGGGGAGTGCTCCAGAGGGTTCCCCGCTCTCTCTGGGGGCAAAGCGTGGATTCTTCCAGAACGCAGCACGTCTCGTTCCCTCCTTTCCTCTACCAAGGTTGGAAACATCCGGGTCAGCAACCAGACCATCGGCCTCAGCAAGATGGAGCCCGGCTCCTTTCTGACCTACTCCCCCTTCGACGGCATCCTGGGGCTGGCTTTCCCCAGCATCGCCTCCTCCGGGGCCGTCCCCATCTTTGACAACATGATGAGCCAGGGCCTGGTGGCCATGGGCCTCTTCTCCATCTACCTCAGCTCGTAAGTGGGGACCAGCGGAGCCCCCTCGGTCCACAACAGGACAGCCGCTCAGCACACCTCCGCTGTTCCCTCTCATCTCCAGCGAGAGCACGACGGGCAGTTTCGTGATGTTCGGAGGCATTGATTCCTCCTGCTTCTCCGGCAGGCTCCGCTGGATCCCTCTCTCTGCCGAAACTTACTGGCAAATCGCCGTGGATCGGTAAGCCCCGCTCCGCGCAACCTGGAGCTTTTGTAGAAGTCTGGCACAAGTGCCAAACATTCAGCTTAGAAAATTCACAAAACGTAAAGGCCAGGGCAGGATCCGTGCAAATTCCTCGCACGCACACAGGCAGAAGGCTCTCTGGAGCGGCAGCTCACAGCTTTTGCTTTGCGGCAACACGCGCCCCGGCGAGCAATGCACCCGCACCGATACCTGGGAGGTTACCGCTGCCTCCTCCCGCTTCTGGAGCACCAGCCAGGAGAAGTTCCGCCACCCGACAGCAGTGGGGCACTCGCTGGGATGCGGGCAATGCCTAGAGGTGCTCAGCGTGCTCTGGGGCTGTGTTTTCCAGCATCACCATGCGCGGCCGGGTCATCGCTTGCCCGAGGGGCTGCCAAGCCGTGGTCGACAGCGGCACCACGCTGCTGGCCGGACCCCTCCGAGCCATCGCCGCCATCCAGCGCTGCATCGGGGCCCGGGAGGATGCCAGCGGCCAGGTGAGGGCAGGGGAGAGGAGCCGCGTGGCTGCAGCCGGGACTGGGGCAGGTCCTGCCTTTACCCCCGAGGCTGCCACCTCTGCTCCCTCCTTGTGGAGGCTCCGTCCTTGGAGATCTCCAAAGGCCTCTAGGACATGGTCCTGGGCACCCTGCTCTGGGTGGCCCTGCTGGAGCAGGGCTTGGACCGGAGGGACCCAGAGGTGCCTCCAGCCTCAGCCATTCCGCGATTCTGTGAAGGCAGCCCGCTGCCTGGAAGTTATCGCCCGCTCCCGTGCCGTACCTGCGGGTTTCCTCTCTTCATGCGATGCTCTCTGGAATCATCACCCGCAGCGTGCTGCTTTCTGCTCCTGACGCTCCGTTTTCCCTTGCAGTACGTGATCAGCTGCAGAGCCAAGAAGAGCTTGCCCGATATCGTCTTTGTCATCAGGGGAACCAAGTTCCCTGTGCCCGCCAAGGCTTACCTCCAGCAGGTGAGTGCCTGCCCAAAATGCCAGCCTGGGGACAGCTTTGTTCCCCCGCCCCAGGGCACGAGGGCGTAAGTGACAGATGGGTCACACCATGTGGAAGGGAGCAGCGATGCCAGCTCAGTGCTCAGATGCGTGGCGTTTTAGCTTATTATTATTATTATTACTAATTATTACTAATTATTTAGTTATTGAACTCGATATTAACTTTTGTTAAGTCAGCCCTTGCTATTAAACTTCCCTGTGGTCACCAGCTGCATTTCAAGGCTTCCTCTCTAAGTCCCAGTCCATCTTAATGCTTCTCAAATACGGATGTTAAGGATTTTAACACATAAAGAGGATCTCGCGCTGCTTCCTGAGCTCCGCAGTGAGATAAACGGGGAGGATTCAGGCTCACTGGTGCCCTAAATTTGCAGACTCGCCTCGGCTACTGCAAGAGCGGCTTTGAGGGCACCGCCGCCCCCGCGCAGCTCGCGGAGCTCTGGATCCTGGGTGAGGTTTTCCTCCGCCAGTACTACAGCGTTTTCGACAGAGCCCGCGGCCGGGTGGGCTTGGCCCCAGTGGTGCAGCCGCGCTGACCGCCCCGGGGACCCCCGCGGATTCCTTCATCGGCTCCCGGCGCTGGTGTCTGTTGACAGAGAGTTGACTCGTCCCAATTTGTAGCTTGACAAATGATTTCTTTCCGTTGCAAAAACGAAATCTGGATCCTCGGTGGTAGCGGCTTCGCAGATCTAGCTCTGTTTCAGCAACAGTTCTGCGCAGTAATGGGTCTGCAGTAAGAATAAAAGGTTTGAAAATTGCTTGGGGTCTTTATTGCACGGCACAGTAAAGGGGGAGGCTGAAATTGGGATATAAGTTCGGGTGTTCAGAAGAGGCCCTCTCACCCAGAGGCCCATATATCAGCATGTACACACAGCACAAACATTTTTATGGCACAACAAAACCTGCACATGGGGCCGGCTTTCAGCTTCGACTCTGTTTATTGCTGCTCTGGAGCTTTGGTTGCTAGAAAGGAGATCACCGTGAGGGCGACCAAGTTACACAATGCCATCATTTCACTACAACACCGGTCCTGAACACGAGGCTTTCCCTGTTTGCTTTCTAAATGCAATGAGAGCATTTGCCCATTTGCTTCTTGCTCTTTCCCCAGCAAGAAGACTGCCATATGAGCACGGGGTGGTCCCCTGCCTTCTGCTCCCCGAGCAGCGTTGTGTGCCAAATGTTTTGTGAAAAGACAACTCAGCTGATAAATAGCTTGCAAGGCTTCTCGTTTTCATCTCCAGCCCGGCTGTGGGCAGGAGCGTGGGACCAGCCACTGGACTCGGGAACGTTTCCGTTCTTCTCCGTAAATCCTGGTGGCCCGCAGGACGCGGGCAGGGGCAGGCAGCACAGGGCCAGCGGGGAGCGCGATGCCAGGGCTCCACGCAGGGCTGGAGGCTGCAGCTCCTGCTGGGTCCAGACTTTCCATTCCAGGGGTCAGCCAAGACCAGGTTGTTGTTCCTTCCTCCCCCTCGGTGCAGTTAGCATCCATCCTCCAGTCTCACCTTGCTCGGAGCCGGGCTGAGGCTGGTGCTCGCTGGTGCAGGCTCCTTCTTTGTTTTCCTCCAGCGCCCCACGCACAGGACAAGGTGACCGTGTCGGCAGCCACAGCTGGGGAAGGAGCCACACGTGCCCCCGCGCCGAAGCCGCGATCCCTGCTAGCGCTGCTCAGGGAAGGGCTCGGCAGTGGGCCATCAGGAGATCAGGAGCTGCCGTCACCCTGGGCAAGGGCTGCTGGCAGGGGCTTGGGACTCAGCTCCTGCTCGATGCTGGGAACAGGGCCGGGAGCCTTCGGGGAAGGGGACAGAAACACCTCCGTGCCAAGGGAAAAGCACCTGGCACCCGTGCTGGCAAAGCTGTCAAGGAAAACTCTATATTTGCCCACTGGATGTTGGTGCACGTTTAAGCAAACACATTCCAGTGCTTCTCCCGAGCCCCTGGCACCAGCACGGGCTGGAGCCCCTTGTGCAAGTCCCTGCATCCATCACAGGCTCGTGGCCACCGCATTGTGCCACGGCCACCCCATGTCCCCTCCGCACCCAGCGCGGGTGAGAGCCGGTGCAGAACCCGCTGGGGCTGGGGCACCGGGGGGGCCTCGCCCTGCGCCTTGCAGCAGCCTGGGGACCGCAGCCGGCCCCACATCCCCACTCCGGCCCCATGTCCCCACTCTGGCCCCATGTCCCCATGCCAGCCCCACGTCTCCCGGGGCCTCCCCGTGGCACTGCAGGGCGCCAGTAGGTGTTTCTTCCCCAGCCCAGCCTGCTCTAAGCATCCCCACGCCCTGGTCATGCCGCTCCCCGGTGAAGATGGAGAGCCGTCAGCTTGACATTCCTCCAGTGTCCTCTGCGGACGTTGTGATAACTCCCACCCTGCCATTTGCCTTTCTTATCGGGGCCGCTGGCCAAACAAGCATGGGGCTGTATATAAGGAGCCCGGCCGGGGCACCGGGCACATTCGGCGCTTCTCTGCTGGCATCGGTGACTCACTGCGAAGAGCCACGATGAAGCTGCTCCTGCTCCTCGGCTTGGTGGCCCTGGCCCAGTGCCACCTCTCCAAGTGAGCACTGGGGCGTGGGGGTGGTGGGCGCGCTGCGGGGGTCCCGAGGACCCCACGAGGACACAGCAGGGGGAACCGGGCAGGAAAGGCATGGTGGGGGTGTCACGGCTGGGGTGACGCACGGCAGGGACGGGGGACAGCCCGCACCCCCCCCGGCCACTGCCACGGCCAAGGCACAGCATGGGTGGCCACGGTCCCCCAGGATGGGCTGTGGGAAGAGGCACAGGGGGCGAGGGCGCAGCGCGGCCCCCGGGCATGTCCCGGCCCTGAGCCCTGTCCCCTCCTGTGCCCCAGGATCCCGCTGAGGAGGATGAAGTCCCTGAAGCAGACGCTGGAGGAGCATGGCTTGCTGAAGCAGTACCTGAAGGAGCACCCCCGTAACCAGGCCTCCAAATACTTCCCCATCCTTGCCGGCACCACCTCCTCCGAGTCCCTGGAGAACTACATGGATGTGAGCTGCTGGCCCCTAACTGTCCCCCTCGCCCCCCGCCCGTCCCCCTAACTAACCCGCTCCGCTTTGACAGACCGAGTACTACGGCACCATCTCCATCGGCACACCGGCCCAGGAGTTCACCGTCATCTTTGACACCGGCTCCTCCAACCTGTGGGTGCCCTCGGTGTACTGCTCCAGCGAGGCCTGCGGTACGTGTCCCCGTCCCCAGGGGTGCCAGGTGGTGGGGACGCGGCCAGCCCCGCACCGCAGTGGCAGCAAAGGTCCCCGTGCCCAGGGGCAGAACGAGCTGTGACTGTCCCTCTCCCATACCCACAGAAAACCACGAACGCTTCAACCCCTCCAAGTCCTCCACCTTTGAGAGCACCAACGACAGCGTCTCCATCGCCTACGGCACTGGCAGCATGACCGGCATCCTGGGCTACGACACCGTCACCGTAAGGCAGCAGCGTGCCGGCCGCCTGTCCCGTGGGACCAGGGACATGGGGGCACTGCGCACCCCATCCCATCCTGCTCTCCCTGTCTCTCCGACCAGGTCTCAGACATCCAGGTCACCAACCAGATCTTCGGGCTGTCTGAGACCGAGCCTGGCACCTTCTTCTACTACGCCCCCTTTGATGGCATCCTGGGCCTGGCCTTCCCCAGCATCGCCTCCTCTGGGGCCACCCCCGTCTTTGACAACATGATGAGCCAGGACCTAGTGGCCATGGACCTCTTCTCCGTCTACCTGAGCAGGTAAGCCCTGCAGAGCCACCCAGCCCTGGCAGAGGATGTTCTCCCGCTGGGGGACCCCGGGGAGGCTACGGCGCCTGGGTCCCCTCACCACGGGACCGCCGTGTTTGATGGTTCCCCCCGCAGTGACGACGAGAGCGGCAGCTTCGTCCTCTTTGGCGGCATCGACAGCTCCTACACCACCAACGGCATCAGCTGGATCCCGCTCTCTGCCGAAACCTACTGGCAGATCACCATGGACAGGTATTCCCAGCGGTGACGTTACGGGCCCCCGGCCCCCAGCCCCGCCGGGAGCTCACCCCACCTCTCCCGCAGTGTCTCCATCAACGGGGACTCCGTCGCCTGCACCTCCACCTGCCAGGCCATCGTGGACACCGGCACCTCGCTGCTGGCCGTGCCCAGCAGCGCCCTCGATAGCATCTACAGTGCCCTGGGCGTCAGCTCCAGCGCCAGCGAAGAGGTGAGGCGGGAGTGGGGCACGGGGGTGCTGGGGACCTCCGGGGCTCGGCATCCCCCCCGATGGCCAAAGCCAGGCAGCTGCTGGTCCCCGCGGGACATGCGGCTCCGGCAGGGTGGCCTCTGACGCTGTCCCTGCCACAGATCAGCTGTGATGACACGAGCAGCCTGCCCGACATCGTCTTCGAAATCAGTAACACCAGCTTCACCCTGCCGGCCAGCGCCTACGTGCTGGAGGTGAGCACCCCATGGGGACCGGGGACGGACCCTGCAGGGGGGATCAGGGGGGTCTGGGCAGCCAGTGACCATCTCCATCCATGTCCTCGGCCCCAGATCAATGGATCCTGCAGCCTCGGCTTCGAGGCCATGACCGTCTCCACCGAGTCGGGCGATCTCTGGATCCTCGGGGACGTCTTCATCCGCGAGTACTACGTGATCTTCGACAGGGCCAACAACAAGCTGGGGCTGTCCTCGCTGGACTGAGCGCGTGCTCCCCCAATCCAGGCGGGACCCCGCACTCCCGGCCCCCCCCTGCCGATGCTACCGAGCACAATAAAGCCATGGAAAAACATCCGCGTGCCGAGTTTCTCTGGGAAGGGCTGGATTGGGCTGCCGTGACCCCGCGGTGCGGGCAGGCTGTACCGGCAGCCGTGTCCCCATAACGCCACCGGGGCGGCGTGGATGTCAGGCTGAGGTCCTGCTGCTGGGTGGGAGCTCAAAGCAGGGCCCGGGGGGTCTGTGCCCCCCCGCCGTGGCGGATGCTGCCCACAAGTGCTCCTGGACGATTATTTACCAAGGACAAGCTGCTGCCGCCGCGCTGGCAGGGCTCGCCCGCGCCGTGTTTGTTCCTGGCACACAGCTCGCCGGGAGGCCAGCACGGGCCACCAAGCCCCCGGCAGCTCCCGGGTGGCTTGTCCCCAGCCGCCAGCAAGCCACGTGCGTCTCCTGCGTGCACGGAGGGCATCCAGTGCCTTCACCCTGGGGATGCAGGGGGCGGCGGTGGCAGATGCTGCCCGGTGCCCCCCCGGCTGCCACCTCACCCCTCGGGCGGCGCGGCCCCTGCCCGTTACCCGTGGTGCCCCCGGCTGTGCAAACACCCCGCACCTCGCACGCTGGGGGCCGGATGCAACCGCAGCAGGCGGCTGATAAGTGCCGCCAATCGGGGCGCGCGGGCTGGCTTATCGGGGCGCCCGGTGCGCCTCATCCGGGCACACCTCCGTGCCCTCTGGCATAAGGGCAGGCGCCCCGGTGCCACCGTGCTGCATCCCTGCGCCATGAGGTGGCTGTGGCTGCTGGGGCTGGTGGTGGCCGCCCGCGCCCTGGTGGCCAGGTGAGGGGGACACCGGCGGTCGGGGCGGGGGCACCCCATGACCCAAACCCTTCTGTCCCCGCGCTCAGCCGCAGCCTCTCGCACAGGGT
This sequence comes from Anseranas semipalmata, assembly GCA_013399115.1. Classification (NCBI taxonomy): domain Eukaryota; kingdom Metazoa; phylum Chordata; class Aves; order Anseriformes; family Anseranatidae; genus Anseranas; species Anseranas semipalmata. Next base: position 326,420 of record VXAA01002536.1, on the reverse strand, counting down.
CAGCCTGTACCCGAGGAGATCGCTGCGGCGGGCGCTGCGGGATGGCGGGGTGCTGGGGGGGATCCTGCTGCAGCACTCCCCCTCCCTGGAAGTCAAGCATCGCCCCACCGTCGCCACCGAGCCCCTGGAAAACTACATGGACGTGAGTGTGGGCAGAGCCGGGGGCCTCAGCGGGGACCCCCAGCGCACAGAGAGGGGGATGCATGGGGGGAATATGGGTGGTTTGNTTCGACACCGGCTCGGCCAACCTGTGGGTGCCCTCGGTGTACTGCTCCAGCCCGGCCTGCGGTGAGTATCACCAGGTAGGGGGGGGGCACCGGGACCCCCATGGGGGGCTGTTCCTCTGCCCGCCCCGCTCAGGTCTCCCACCGCCGCAGTCAACCACCGGCGCTTTGACCCGGCGCGCTCCTCCACCTACCGCAGCACCACCACCAGCGTGGCCGCCTGGTACGGCACCGGCAGCATGGTTGGCGTCCTGGGCTACGACACCATCACGGTGAGCGCCTGTGGGTGAGCCGGGGCATGGAGCCGGGGAGGGGGGGGCACGAGGTGGGGGCGTCCCCGAGCCTCCCCGCTCTCCCCGCCAGGTCGGGGGCATCCAGGTCCAGAACCAGCTGTTTGGGCTGAGCCAGACGGAGCCCAGCTCCTTCCTCGCCCATACGCCCTTCGATGGCTTCCTGGGCCTGGCCTTCCCCAGCATCGCCTCCTCCGGCGCTACCCCCATTTTTGACAACATGATGAAACAAGGCTTGCTGTCCCAGAACCTTTTCTCCATCTACCTGACCCCGTAAGTGCCAGTGGGACCCGGGCAAACAGCTCCTTGCGCTTTTGGGGCGAGGAGGTGGCCCTGTGCATGTGGGGAGGGTGCCAGTGTCTGGGTGCGAGCGTTACCGATGGGGAAAGCTCCGCGTCGAGGCGACCTTGGAACCCACTTTGGGAACAACGCGTGCAGCGCCGGGCTCGTGGCAGCAGCCCCCCGAGGTGCACAGCTCCCGCTGCGGGGCTGGGGGGCACCGGCACCCCCAGCTCCACGGGGCTCCCCCTGCTGACTCCCTCCCCCAGCAACAAGCGGAACGGCAGCTTCGTGCTGTTCGGCGGCATCGACACCACCTACTTCACCGGGAACCTGAGCTGGATCCCGCTGTCTGCCCAAACCTACTGGCAAATCAAGATGGACAGGTAGGGCCAGGACATGGCACGGGGCGGGGGGACCTGGCACTGGGGGGACATCCCGCCTCAGGGAGCCGCTGTGTCCCCAGCATCACCATGAACGGCCGCCCCATCGCCTGCCTCGACGGCTGCCAGGCCATCGTGGACAGCGGCACCTCGCTGCTGTCCGGCCCCAGCTCCGGCGTCAGCAACATCCACCGTGAGATGGGAGCCAGGCACGGTGCCAACGGCTGGGTGAGCGCAGGGGGACGGGGACGGGACGCTGGTGGCTTCCTGCGAGGGCTGAGCCCAGGCCGTCCCCTCCCTGCAGTACACGGTGAGCTGCAGCTCCATCCAGCACCTGCCCACCATCATCTTCGTCATCGCCGGCACCCAGTTCCCGCTGCCGCCCCAGGCTTACGTCCTCCAGGTGAGCACCGGGCGCCGGCACCTGGCACCCGCAGGCTCACTGCCACTCACCCTGTCCCCGTCCCTGTCCCCACCAGCTGGAGAATGGCTCCTGCATGAGTGGCTTCGAAGCCTACATCCTGCCCACGGCCACCAGCGAGCTCTGGATCCTCGGGGACATCTTCCTGCACCACTACTACAGCGTCTTCGACAGGGCCAACGGCAAGGTGGGGCTGGCGCCTGCCACCTGAAGCATGCCACCACGCCTGGCCACAATAAAGTCCCCAGCAGGGCAGCACGGGCAGGTCCCTCCTGTCCCCACAGCCACACTGGGCTGGACGAGCACCTCTGTGACTGCGCCAAACTGCCCCGAGCCGAGGAAAGCCCCAGCGCCGGGCTTGGCGGGCGCAAGCAGGAGCAGGGAGCGTAAATACCAGGGTGACTTTATTGGGGGGGTGGGCTGGCACCGGCCCCCCTGGCCCCACAGCCTCCTGCGCCGTGGGGCGGTGAGGAGCTGGGGGACCCCGCGCCCTCCGCCCAACAAAGCGGGGCGTGGGGATGTGTCGCCATCCCCGAGTGCTCAGCACGGCCACCCGCGCGCCTCGGCACCCTGTCCCAGCCACGCCTGGCCGGCCAGGCCCGCTGGTCCCGCAGCCTTCCTCCTGCTCCTCCTCCTCCAGGCACTGCTGGCTCTAGGGAGCCGCATGCCCGCCGGGACTCTCCCCGCTGGCCGGTGGCGTGGCGGAGGGGTCCGCGTCCCCGGGCTGTCCCTGAGCATCCCGCCTCGAGCCGGGGCTGCCTGTGGGAGCCGGGGGTCCCGCAGCTTCTCCCGGGCAGCCGGAGGGGGCGGTGGGGGGCAGAGCGTCTGCCAAGAGCCCCCCGCGGTGCCGGGGGGAGCTCGAGGCAGTGGGAGGGGGCTCCCCCCCAGAAGAGGGGCCGAGGGGGGCGGCGCGGAGCAGGAGCTGGGCCAGGCGGCGGCGAGGGGGCCGGGGGGTTCCGGTGGGCGCGAGCTCCTCACGGGATGGGGACAGGGACGTGTCACCGCTCTGCACGGGGAGCCGGGCGTCTGTGGTGGAGGGGAGATGCTCCCGGTTAGCATCGCCGCCCCCCCAGCCCAGGTGGGGGACAAAAACCACTTCATGGCACCCACCCGGGGGTCCCGAACCCCCGGTACCTTGGCAGGCGGGGCAGCAGGCAGCGGGCAGCGCGGGGGGCTCGGCGCAGGAGCGGGGACACGGCCTCTCCTCGCAGCTCACCTCCCCGAGCTGGAGCAGCAGCAGCAGGAGGAGGAGGAGGAGGAGGATGAAGAGGAAGGAGGCGCAGGCGGGCCACCCAGTCCCCGCCGCAGCCCCATGGGTGCCCCGCGGGCTCACCTGGCACGTGCAGCGGGTGCAGGGCCGTCCCTCGGGGCTGAAGGTCTGGCCGTTCACCACCTTCCTGCCCTCGTAGTTGCAGTCTGGGGGCGGCGAGGGGCAGGGGGAGAGTGCTCAGAGCGGGGCTGGGGGGCGTCAGCAGGGTGGGAGCCGCGGCCCCGCGCCCCCCTGGCTCTCACCGTTACACACAGGGCAGCACTCGCCCTCGGGGTGGAAGGGGTAGGTGCAGAAGATGGCGCAGTCCACGGGCGAGCAGGCCACCGAGCCCAGCTGGCGGGGAGAGACGCGAGGGCTGGGCGTTAGCACGGGCCGGGGGGGACGGGAAAAGCCCGAGGGACGGGAGCCGAGAGCATCCCGCAGCACCCGCCGTGCTCCGGGGCAAAAGCGCCGCTGGATGCTGCGGCCCCGGTCCCTGCATCCCCCCAGGCCGAGCCCCGGCCCCAAAACCTGGCCGCCACAGCCCTCACCAGGCAGATGCAGCTGAGGCAGGGGTCCAGGAGGGATGGGAAGGTCTCGTTGTTGTAGAAGATCCGTCCCATGTAGGTGCATCCTACGGGGAGGAGAGCGGGGTTGCAGCCCCCGGAGAGCCCCGGGCTCACTGGCTGGGGGGGCAGCGTCACCCCGGTCCCCATCACCTGCCGAGCAGTCGGGGCAGCACTGCCCGGGGATGCGGATGGGGTAGGGGCACGTCTCCACGCAGTCCGTCCGCTTGCAGCTCACCGAGCCGTCGGCCTGCGGGGGGAGAAGCACGTGACAGAGACCTCGGGCCTGTGCCCGGGGGTTTAAACCCCAAACCCATGGGTTTAAACCCAAAATCGAGGGGGCGAAAGCCCACAGAGCTGGGGAGCTGCTGGGGACCCCGGCCACGAGCAGCCCGGCGTCCCGAGGGAAGGGCTGGGCGTCCCGGGAGCCCTGACAGAGGAGAGGCAGAGGCAGCGCGTTCGAGGCAGGAGGCAGCCGGAGAGGGGCTTGGCTTCGGTGTCCAAACCTCTCTTTCCTTCCCAGAGCCAATCTCAGCACGCCACGCACACCCGGGGTGCAGGGGATGGGGACAGGGATGGGGACGGGTATGAGGAGTGAAGCAGAGCAGGTTCTCATTCACCTGGCAGATGCATAACTCACAGGGATCGCCCGGAGACCAGATCTGTCCGACTGGAAACTCGACCCCGTTGTCATCCACGAAGCAGCCTGGTGGGGACAGGGACACGGGTGGGGACAGGGACACGGGCACCCCAGCCCATCATCTGCTTTGCGCATACGTGGGTGCTGCCATGCATGTGCCCGTGCCCGCTCCCCACTCACCGCCCCCAAACCCTGCGGCTGTACGCCCCCCAAATGCCCATCCCACCCCGTGCACCCCTGCACGCGGCTCCCCCATATCCCACCCTCCTGGCCCCCAGTGCCCCCCCATCCTGCCCCCCGTGCCGGCTCACCCGAGGGGCGCGGGGGGTCCCGGCAGGTGAAGCAGCACTGCCCGGGGCGCAGGTGCCGCTGGTGCTGGGGGCAGTCCAGCGCCGGGCAGGGGGCGAAGGAGCACTCCACCTCGCCGCCCTGCGGAGACGGGGACGCGTCACCCACCGGCTCCATGCCGCGGATGCCGTCCTGCCCATGCCACGGGACACCAAGCAAAGGCCGGGTCCCCCAGCAGGATGCCGCGGGACCCCCAGACCCACCCGGCAGACGCAGGTGGTGCAGTCGTCCCCGTCCAGGCTGAAGCGGGCTCCGTGCGCGTACGTGCGGCCGTGGAAGCTGCACTTTGCTGGGGAGGAGAGAGGCGGCGAGGGCAGGGCTGGGATGGGGAGCGAAGCACGGTCCTGCCCCGCCAGGACCCCACGCCCCATCCCCGACCCCTCGCTCCCCTCTGCCCCGGGACCCACCTGGCTGGCAGGAGCAGCAGTCGGGCGGCGAGGCGTCAGGGCAGGAGCCCGGGGGGCACTCGGGGGAGATGCAGGAGACGTTTCCAGCCTGCGGAGCGGAGCAGAGCGTGGGGAGGTCACGGGGAGACAAGTACCTGCCCCAGTGCATCGCAGTCCATCACCCCAGCAGGGCCTGGCAGAGGCGGGCTCCACCGACAGTTTTGGGGAGCCGCTCCCCGGGGGAAAAAATGGCTTTGCCTTCCTGATGCCGAGCACAAAGTTGTCCCCGCCACGGGGTAAAAGCATCAGCGGTGCTTCTGGAGCACCCACCCCATCCTGACCTACAGGTCCCATTTCAGCACCCGCCCCGTGGCTCCGGTGATGCCCCCCGCACGCACTGTGATGCCTCCCCAAAATGGGCACCCGGTGCTGGTGAGGCCCAGCCCGGTGCATCCCAAGGGAGCCACGAGCGGCAGAGCAGGGACACGCTCCAAGCCCCGTCCCGCTGCAGCACGGCGCGGACTCACCAGGCACACGCAGACGGTGCAGTTCCCATCCGATGGGGAGAAGACGTCGCCCTCGGCCCGGGCCACCCCTTCGTGCAGGCAGCCTGCGAGCCGGGGAGGGGGTCAGGGGGGGCTGTGCCGGGGCACAGGGCCGGGGCAGCTGGGGCTCACCTGTGCAGCTGGGGCAGCAGCCCCCGGCCGGGGCAGGCAGCGGGTGGGAGCAGGGCACGGGGCAGCTGACGGCCTCGCAGAGCACTCGTCCCCCCTGTCGGGGCAGGCACGGCTCAGCCCCGTGGCCGGCCGGCATGGCGAGCGGTGGCACAGGGAGACGGGGTGCTTACCTGGCAGGTGCAGCTCCGGCACCCCGGCTCCGTCCAGCGAGCGCCTGGCTCCCGGGGGGCCCCCCGGTACCAGCAGCGAGGGGCTGGTGCGGTGGTACTGGGGGCTCCCACCCCACGTGGGGACGGCTCGGGGGCCAGGGATGCCGTGGCAGGAGAGGACGGAGGAGGTTGGGTGCCCGGAGCTGCGGCAGGGAGGTGGGGAGAGGGGGAGCCCCTGGGGACCAGGAGGGGTCCCCCAGGGCCAGGAGGGAGCAGGACAAGGGTGGGGGGATGCTGCAGGGACTGCAGGATGGGCGAGGGGGCCAGGATGGACTTGGGGAAGCCTAGGAGGGAAGGAGCAGATGTCACTTGGGGGGCAGGCGGGGAGCACGGGGGGTCCCCGCTCACCCACCCCAGCCTGGAGGAGCAGCCGCCGGTTACCTTCACAGGAGACCCTGTCGCCGCTGAGCCGGTACCCGGGGCGGCAGGAGCACAGGTAGCTGCCCGGCGTGTTGTGGCAGGCGTGCTGGCAGGCATGTCTCTCTCCCGGCCGCCGGCACTCGTTGACATCTGGGGGACGCGGGGGACTCGTCGGTGCCCGGGCAGGAGGCACGAGCTGGCTGACGGGGGAGCCTGGTGCTCCCAGCGCCAGCGTGGCCCACGGGGATGCCCAGTGCGTCAAGCTGTCCCCTTGGGCACGGCCCAAGCAAGGACAAGGACATGGCAGGGGCGCCGTGCCAATGGCCAACTCGTCCCCGCGGGCTAGGGCTCGCCACGACACAAGAGGGGCCGGCGCGTGGCGCTCACCCACGCAGGAGTGCTGGTTCCCGTGGAGGTGGTAGCCGGGCCGGCAGGAGCAGCGGTAGCTGCCCACGCTGTTCTTGCAGCGGTGCTGGCACGGCG
>VXAA01002536.1:300006-319767 GCA_013399115.1 Anseranas semipalmata | reverse complement strand
GGCACTCGTCCGTATCTGCCGGGCAGAGGCTGAGGCTCGGCGGCCCCAACTCGGCCCCGCTGGCCCCCGCCCGGCCCCCGGCCCCGCGCACCCTGGCAGCTGTGGCGGTCGGCGGAGAGCTGCATGCCGGGGCCGCACTCGCAGACGAAGCCGCCCTCGGTGTTGACGCAGAGACCCTCGCAGGCGGCGCTCAGGCACTCGTCGATGTCTGGGGCCGAGAGGGGACAGCTAGAAGCTGAGGGACGCCGTGGGCCCCCCCTGCTGCACCGCGGTCCGTCCCCCCCCCAGCCTCACCGGTGCAGCGGATGCCATTGGCCGTCTCCACCATGGAGAAGCCGAGGGGACAGACGCGGGCCACCTCCTGGCACCCGCCGTGGTTACAGGTGAGGTCGCAGCCGTACTCCCCGCACGTCCCCGGTGGCTCTGAAAGGCAAGCAGGGGCTCCGCGGGGCACCGGGGCCACCCCTGGAGCCCTCCCGCGCTCCCCCCAGTCCCATGGCACCACAGCACCCGCTCCTGCTCGCGCCCTGCCCTGGGAGGGGACAGGGACCCTACCTGGGCAGGTGATGCCCTGCTCTCCATCCGGGCACGAGCAGAGGTTGGGGGCGATGCAGAAGCCGCTGCCGCAGCCGAAGGAGCAGAGCGCTGTGGGGCGTGGGGACAGGCAGCGGTCAGGGGCACAGGGACCCCCCTTGTCCCAGCCCAGGGAGCGCAGTGGGGGCCGGGGTGCCCGTACTCACGCAGGGTGCACTGCCCGCTGCCCGGAGCCAGCATCCAGCCGGGGCAACATCCGCTGCCGAAGCCCGAGAAGCAGACGTGGGGCCCCATGCGGCGCCTGAGCGAAGGACAGAGGCTGACACCTCGCCCCATCCCGGGACTGAGCCTGCGGGCACCCATGTGCCCAAGGCCACCCCATCCCGTGTGGCACGGATCCACAGGAAGGCAGGCTTGGGGCGCACCGGGACATGGAGTGACCTCAAAACCAGGTGGGATGGCGGGAGAGGACTCCCGCCCCACCTGGTCCAAACACCCCAGCGCACGGGGTGACAGGGGAGAAATGTCCCCGAGCAGGACGGGGACGTGGTGAGCAATACGCCTGCAAGGGTCGCACTGCCCTTGCCCCGTGCAGACAGAGGCACATGCGAGTGTGAGCCCCCCCGGTTGGGACAGGAGAGTGGCCGGAGCCCCGAAGGCAGCCGAGGGCTTGGCACAGCACGGCACGGCTCGGCGTGCCGCCACTCCCAGGTGCAGCTGGGAGAGGGAGAAGGAAAGGGGGGAACCCGGCTACCTCTCCACGGCAAAGCTGGCCGGCTTCTTCCTCCCGGGGTACACCCTGCCCTGGCCGCCCGGGAGGAACAGGGACACACAGGCAGCCTGGACGAGCAGCTCGACCAACATGACAGGCGGCTCCGGCCGGCGGCACGCTCCCAGAGCTGCCTTCCTGCCTGCCTTCCTGCCTGCCTCGGCGGCACGGGCGCCTACCGCATGCTGGCCCTTGGCCCTGCTCCTCCTCCCGCCCGCCGGGCCGGGAACAATGCGGGGGGTGGAGGGAGGCGAGAGCGGGGAGCGCCGGGGGGACCCAGCTCTCCTCCCACCCCGGCTCAGGGGGACGCGCGTGGGGATGCTCGCCCCGAGCCTCACGCGCTCAGCGAGCTCCGGCCTCACCGCCGTCCCCCTCCGGGAGAGGGTCCCCGGCACGGCCACCCCGCCATTTGCAGGGAGCGGGGGGGAAAAGAAATAAAGCGCGAGCGTCCCCCCTTCTCTCCTTTCCCACATCTGGCAAAGCTCCGGCCTGGCCTCTCCCCACCCCTCCTCCTCCTCCTGGCGGCACTGGGCTGCCTTCCCAGCCCTGCACGGGGACCCACCAAAGAGGAGCACGCAGCAGATAAAGGGGCCAAAGTGGAGCGGGGCCAGTGGGGAAGGGCGCAGCGAGGGGTGCGGGGTGCTGCAGGGTGCTGCGGGGCCCCCCGGCACGAACCCCCCAGCCCTTCACCCCTGCGGCCGGGCTGGGGGCCGAAGCGAAGGTCGCGGGCAGGTAAATGATTGATATGAGGGAGCAAAGGGCTGCGCTGCTGGCCCCTGGTTACAGAGGGGGTAAATCCCTGCAGCGGCAGCACCCAGCCTCTGCCTGCGGCTCCGTGCCCGCCCCGTGGCAGGGTTCCCCTAAAAACAGTCCCGGGGTGGCCCAGCCCCGGGCAAGACCCTTCCCCTGGAGCATCGCCCCGAGCACGGTCACCCCTCAGCACCAGCACGGATGGTTGCAGTGTGCACAGGGGCACCACACCGGCTCCGGGGTCCCCCAAACACAGCCACATTTGGGGGACGGGCAGGGAGGCGGCCGCGCTCAGGCTGCTGGAGCGGGGCCAGCGGCACGGGATAAACACAGCCCCAGCAGCGGAGCAGGGTTTTAACCCGCCGGGGGAGGAGGGCTGTGCACCAGCATCGCCGAAATCCCCATTGTGGGGAGGCTGCGAGCATCCGCACCTGCACCCCTGCATGCTCAGAGCCAGGTTTGCTTTTGGGGAGGGAGAAGGATGGGGCTCAGCCCCACGGGCCAAGGAAGTGAGCGGCTCCAGGCAGGGGAACGTGGAGACCAAGCACCCGAGCTAATGAAAGCCGCCTGCTCGCAGCGAGCAGGAGCGCGGGATGCAGGCTCATGGCAGAGGGTCACAGTCCGCTTCCCCCATCCTAAACACAGCCGCTCCAGGCAGAGATGTCCAAATATAGCCTCCGTCCGAATTCCTCAAGGAAATCGGGGCTTGCCCAACAGCTAAGATCTGCTGAAAGCCCAGCACCGCTTTCAGCACAAGCTCGCCTTGCAGGATGCTGCCCACCTCTTCGCCATTGCTGCTGCAGGAAAAGAATTTGGGGAAAAACCTGCACTGGCACAAACCTGCTAAGAACGGGGCTGGGCCGTATGGGGAGGTTCATGTGCATTTGCACAGTTTTTGGAGCAAAAGGCTCAGAGATGCACAGGCAGGAAAAAGGACCTGCTCTGGTGTCCTGGCCCCCTTCTCCCCATGGTGGCCCAGACCCCACCCAGTGCAGGAGGGGACCTGCGGGGCTCCCAGGCTCCGGGAACCTGGTTGGTTCTGAATGGGACTCGCACACGGGGCGAGATGCAGCCCGGCACAGGGGGGCCCAACCAGAGGCCCAGGATAACCCCGGCACAGCCAACACCGCGGGGAAGAGGGCAGCTGGGGCCTGCCCCGGCACCCTCACGTGCATTTTGGCAACAACGTGGCCATGAAGGCAGCAGCCAGCCAGGGCAGCCCAGGGTTTGGACAGGTTACAGCTGAACGGAGACCAGAAGGATAATTATTAATCTGTATGGTAAGCACAGGGGAGCAAACCGCTTTCCTGCACGCCCATGCTGCGCTCGCAGAGGGCTTGTTTGCTGGCACCGGTCTGCAGAGCCAGGGGTACCTCTGTGATCCCCCCCCAGGGAGATCCCAAGCTACCAGCAGCAGAATTCAGCATCGCTCGCTGCTAGCTGATGCTTCGGGACACTGAGGGCTGCTTGTACAGCACCTGCGGGATCCCAGGGAGGTGGCGAGCATTGCTGTGCCCCTACACCTCCTCCTCTCCCACCACCCAAGGCTGCCACCCCCCATGGCTGTCCCAAGAAGTGCTGCTCCAGAGATGGCTACAGGGGAGAGGCAACCTGCAGATTTCTTCTAAAGGGACACACGCAGGCAGGAAAGGTCTCAAAAATTTGGCATGGGACGTGCCTCCCTGTCAGAGGCATTCGGCACTATCGCTGCCAGCCAGTTGGCACCAGTCACCACCAAGAAGAGAAACTCGTTTCTTTTGAGTCGAAGAAAAGCCATAAAAACACACGTGGAGAGCAGACACGCTCCCCAGCACCCGCGGGCTCACTGACCCCTTTGCTGATCCGCCAGCCCTGCCGCCCCCCGCACTGCTCTCACCGCCACCGAGCATGGGGAACACGTTTCAGCGCAGCAACCGCCCCTGGGCACTGCGCCGGCTCGGGAAGGGGGCTCCCTCTGGCCGGTTGAGGACACGGCCGTGCACAGCGGCACGCGGAGCAGGTACCGCCACCCCGGCAGTGCTGATGAGGAGACAGACCTTTCCTCTTGGACTACTTTATTTGGTAAAACTCAGACTCCACAGCTGATTGAGCTTCCCAGAACTTCCCTCCCTGAGCGAGCCACAGATCCTGTGGAGAGAGAGGAGCGTGCTGTCCCCCTCAGCTTCCTTACCCAGATGCAGAGAAATCCTCCCCCTCCGCGCCCGCAGGTCTCACCAGCCCCTCATGACTCCTCCAGCCTTTGCCCTCACCCTAGAGGCAGCTTTGCTTCCCCTTCCAAAAAAACACAAACGGATCAAAAAGAATTGAAAACGAAACCAAAAGCAGGAAAAAAAAAAAATACTAAAGACAACAGTGAAGAGTGAATCCAGGCTAGGGCACCGCATCAGCCGAGTGCTACCGGTCGCCCAACGAGAGCGACGAGCGAAGCCCAGTTCTGGGTCAGCAGCCGAGTCCGTAGGATTCACGAATCCAAGCCAGCGATGACGTGGTGCCTGGCCAACGACCCCCCCCAAGTCCCTAGCAACCTGGCTCCCCTTCCGAGACTCCTTCCCCCACCTCCCCTTGGGCAAGGGCCACCGCCAGTGTTCAGCGCAGCTGGCCAGGGGTCTCCCAGCTGCAGGCGGGGAAAAGACTCCCTTGCTCGACACGGAGGAAGGTGCTAGGGAATGACCCCGAATCCTGCTAGTGGATCCGGGTCAGCTCCTCCACAATCTTTATCAGGTCGTCTACGGTGGCCTCCCTCTTCATGCCGCTGCCGTCATCAATCTGCATGGAGAGAAAATGCATCGGAGCATGGAGACATCAGCAGGTGCAGGCCCTTGTAGGAGGGCATGCATTTAGGATTTACTGCAGCCTGGATTTCTGAGCAGGGTTCCTACTGCTAGTTGTGAAGGGCCCCAGCTCACATCACCCATCTCACCTGCAAGTTTGCCACCACCTCCTGCATCTTGGGCCTGCTGATGTCCAGGAAGCTTTCAATCAGGTCACCATCAATGAACCCCGTAGCTGGTTCTGTCTTGCGCTCGGTGTGAAAGGATCTCCAGGTGCCACTGTCAAGGAGCCAAATCCACATGGAGTAACACCAACCCCAGACCGTGTCCAGAGAAGACCTCCCCACTGGGTACACAGCAGTTGCTCAAGGCAGACTGACCACGCTGCCTCAACAGGATCGCAGAAGTTGTGCCACACTTTTTAGTGCTTTTTTATGCCCGGAAGATCTTGGGGTCTTGATCTTAATGCATGTGCTATTCCTCAAGCACAGTCAGCTCCTGGGATCAAGAGAGCCCCAAAATTTGCAATATCACAAAGCCAAATTTGTCCTCAAACCCTGCAAGATACACCCCTCTACCACACGGGCTTCTCTTGGAGCACGAAGCCCTGATCACCTGGCAAACACACCACCACCCTCTCCAGCTGACGTGCGATCTCCCCAGAGTCCCAACAGAGATAAGCCTCCAACACCCCACCCCACGCCACCATTCACAAGCCAGCCCCCAGCCTTCGCTGGCGCAGGCTCCTGGCTGGACCACAGAAGGATATAAGGAGTGCTCGATCTTGCCCACGCTCTTGATGACTTTATTCAGCCTGTTCTGCATGTCCAGGAGGAGGTTGTACCAGCTCTCCGACAGCGAGGTCACCAGTCCTGCAAAGGACAAAATGGTGATGAGGGCTCAGGGCTCACCCCAGGGTATCCTGGGGACCCCGGGGTCATGCTGCTGCAGCTGCCAGCAGGCAGGGAGCAGAGGCTGCTGGACTGGAGCTGTGCTGGAAGCTGGTGCCTGAGAGGGCTGAGACAAGGAAGGGCTTTCAAAGAAAGCCAGAGCAATTTCCTCTCCTGGAAGCTCTCCAGAGAGAAAAGTAGGTTTCTGAGGAGAGTACGGCACAGAGCACCACTAGACTGACGACAAAGAATGGAGACACGAGGAAAACCCAGACCAGATGCAGCAGCAGGAAGGGGACCTGTTGCCCTCCTGCTCAGGCTGGATCTCCCTGACCCTTACCTATCATGCCGTTGACTGTGCCAAAGAGAACTGAGCCCTGTGTCGGCGTGGACGTCTCGCCAAGGTTCTGCATGACCAGGGACCCATGACAGAAGACGTTGACGAATTCTCCCAGGTGGGACAGCCCCACTTCCTGCAAGTGCTGGCGTTCCTCATCGGTCGTGGCGGCGCTGAAACCCAAAGCACCCTGCTCAGTCTGTGCTGGGGTGACAGGCGAACTCCCCGCGCTCCCATCTCACAGCTCCTCAGAGCTAGGCGTGCTTCTGCCCACTTTCCTGCCTGACACACGCCTCTGTAGCTACGATGCGGAGGGGACCAGAAGGCCCTACCGCCCCGTCCCTCCCGTCACGCACTGCCACATCCCCCTCACAGCCAGCCCACCTGTCCTTCTGGCACACAAACAGGTTGAAGGCGTTCTCGGCTCCCAAGAAGTTGTCGTCGTCCAGGATCTCTACGGCACTCATCCAGTTTGGATTGAAGTCCCGGGCAATCTGGAAGAGGACAAGAGGAGAGGCAGTGTGGTGTACAGACAGCCTGTCCTGTTAACAAACATCTTCATTCCACCCCAACACCCACATTTGGGAGCAAGGTGGGATCCAGTCTGCCCTTTCTGCTAGACGAAGAAGCTGAGCAAAAGGCACAAACTGCCTTGGTGGAGATGGCCCTGGCCTGAGCGGCACTCAGATGATGCCAGGGCAAATGCAGATAAGCCTATGCCAAAGCCATTCTCACAATTTAAGTGCACAGATGGCCCTAGTGCCTGGTCCAGCCCCCCAGCTACACTGCATTTGCTGACAGATGCAGCCATGGTCTCAATAAGCCATCCCAAACGCACAACAGGCTGTCTGGGTGGCAGCTCCCCATTCCTGGGGGGGCGACAAGCATGCCCCCAGAGCCTGCAGTTCCCAAGGTTGCTGACACACATCCCAACTCCCCAAAAGCCCAGGGATTCGTCCCTCTAGGAACCACATGGATCTGCCTAAAAGAACGTCACCAGGTGACCCTGTTCTCTGTGCACAACACTACATCCTTGTCTTCAAAGGGCTGGCAAGGTGGGGTGAGCCAGGCTCCTCCATTTGCCACCTTCAACACCATTTTGCCTGCCCAGAGCCTTCTGGGCACCCCTTTGTCCAAGTGAATATACTTGCTGAAGAATATACCTGTTAAAGCCTTAACGCCTGTAATCTGAAATTGTCTATACAACTAGTTCTAACATTTAGTAGTTTGATACCATTGCAGAAACTGTCATATCTGTTTCTAAAACTGCAGTTCAGCCAAAACCCCTTACGTTGATGGCTGACAGAAAACACAGTATCTTTGGAATTGTCTGATAAATTACATCGGAAGCGATAGGAGAAGTGAAGGTCTTTTCTTTCTTGAAGGCCTTTTCCAACATAAGTGATTCTATGACTATCCAACACCATTGGTACCTCCTCAAAGTTTCCTTCCATGGGCTTGTATGCAAGGAGCAGGACAGATCTCATCAGATCTCCCACAAGGATGAAGTCTCCCTTGGTCTTCAGGTAGAGCGCCATGATATTGTTGTAATGGTTGCACTCCGTGCGCAGCTCCTTCTCAGCTGTCCACTCATACAGGCGCACCTGAAGGAAGGGACATGACTCTGAGCTAGAATGGACACCCGTGCCAGCCAGGACACACTCCCCAACAGAGACTTGGGGACCCAGCTGTCAATCACACAGCTGGAACAGCTTCCAGCTCCAAAACACGCTCAGGAAGGAAGTCAGGTCTCAGGAGGTGTCTCATGAGAGCCCTACCGTGCTGTTGATGCTGGCTAACAGCTTCCCGTTGAACTCCACCATGGAATATACAGCTCCCTTCACCTCTTTCTCAGCCAGGCTCTGCAGTTTCCCTGGAATCAATCCACAGAGCACCCAGTTATGTGCACTGCGCTCCCAGGGCCAGGAAGCCTTGGGGGGTCCAAACAAGCTGCTCTAAACAACACTGCTCTCCCTAGAAACTGTCTCAGAGGATCTGTGGGCAAGTAACGCAGGAGTAGCAGGACAGTGGGGCAGACACACAGAAAGCAAATCCCAGAATATGGTTCTGGTGAGGGATTCCTGGGCTTCTCTGGCAGATGGGAAAAAGGGGACATGCTGTGACGGCCCACAGCAGAGTGACAAACCCCTATGGATCCTGTCTGGGGGGCAGCTGACAGCTGGATCTCCGATTGCTGTCATGCAGCTGGAGTTGGCCACACGAGAAGACCTTGCTCTTACCGTCAGAGTAGTGGAAGACAACGATGCGGCCCTGTTTGGGCTCTGCCTCCTCAGGATATACCATGGCGGTACCCACAATGAAGTAGGTGTTCGGATCCTTGCCAAGCTTGCAGGAGACCAGGCTGAGGGCGTATTCGTTTTGCAGAAACTGGTGAGCATGAAGCACTGTGCAAAGAGGGAAAGGCAGAAACAACTGGGTCCCCTGCGTCCCAGCAGGCAGCACCCCCACGCATGGGCATGGGCAGAGCAGCTTGCCTAGGAACAGCTGAAAACTCAAGACATGAACAAGGTGCAGAGTCAGTGGCTGCCTGGAGATCCCCTCGCCTGCTCCCTGCCACCACCTTGTGCCATCAGCAAATCGCTACATCTTAGACCTATGTTCTGACTGAGGGGAAAATGTCTGAGACCACAGGTTTGTGAAGGTCACAGGTCTCAGCCACACACCAATTGGCTTGTTCTGGAGGGGAACACTGGACCAGGGCACAGGCAGCATTTGGGGCTGGTACCTTCGAAGGTGTGCTGATCTATGATGAGCAGGTTGTGGACCTCCACCTCCTCTCCAAAGGACGTCTCATGCGGTGCCGTGCTGCTGGAGAACAGCTTGCTGGTGCTCACGCTGCTGGACAGGGCCTAGGACACAGAAAGACAGGTCACATCCTCATGCTACTCCATGCAGGCCGAGACAACTGGCAACCAGAAGGATGAATGGGAGAGAAGGAGCTCCCTGGGCCTGAGTAATGAGGCACGCTCCCTGCACCAGTAGATATACTGCATGTGTAAGGCAGAGGCAGCACTGCTGAGCAAGGGCATTAATAGAAGAGTTTACAGTGTTGAAGCTCCCACCACAGCTTTTGCCTGAAGAGGACTGGTGTTTGCACCTCTGAGAGAAGGAAACCACTCGAGAGCAAACAGAAGCCTGTACAGGAGACTGAAGGAGCAGCATTCAAAACAAAGGTGGTAAGACAGGACAGCGAGCATGCTGAGGCTGCCAGAGAGCAGCACAGAGAGATCTTGTCACCGCCACAGAGAGATCTTACCACCCCATCTCCTCCCAGGATGCCAAAGGGAGAGCTTGTACTCAGAGCATTGGAAGAGAAGATTGTCAAGGAAAGTCTGCAGCATGGTTTGGCCTAAGGAGCTACAGTACCCGTAGCCCAGAGTTCAGGGATGACCTAGCAGCTACCCCTCACCTGGGTGCTGGCGCTGGGTCTGAGCGCAGTGGTGCCCCCACTGGCATCCTGCACCTCAATGCGACTTGAGAGCACACCAAAACACTGTGATACTTCTTGGTAGCATATCTTCCTGCAGGACAAAGAGAGCTGTATGAGCAGGGACGCCAGGACAGGCCACTCCAAGGAGAGACTACAAGGACAGAGCTGCTTTCTTGCACAGAGTGCTCTCAGCACGAGCCACCGATTCGGTCTGTGTGCTGAGCCCGCAACAGGAACGCTGACTGCAGAGCTTGCCTCTCCCCATGGCAGTCTCCCCCCAGCCTTGTCCTGTGCAGCAGAGCAAGAGCCCCTCGAACCAGGCTCCCTTCCACTGCTCAGCTCACCTGGGTGATTCATAGAGGGGAACCGTGCGGATGTGCAGCTTCTGGATCTCGTCAATGGTGCCGATTGTCAGAGTGCTGTTATTGGCCAAAGCCAAGCTGTACAAGAGGAAAATTGTGAGCAATGGAGCTTGTAAGGCAGGCGGCGCAGCCAAGAATCTCCCTCTTCTTCCCACCCCCAAACCTGCTAGCCACTGGATCCCCTTCCCACACTTGGACTTCCAAGCAGGGTGACCAAATCAGTGTGGCTTCTACGGTTACCGATGCGCAGAAGAGAGGGACAAATGCTTAAGAGACAGGACCGTGGCGCACTTGTCTTCTCCAAGCAGCACAAGGGACTGATCAGTGTCCTGGGAGAATCCAGGGCCAGGATTGCTGTATGCCGCAGGAGTATTTATGAAAAAAGCTCTCCCACTGACCAGTGAGGCAGGCATACATCTCCCCTGGACACGACAAGATGGGTCTCCTGGGCTGAGCAGGCCACCCGCCACCCAGTTTGTGCCAGTACAGAGTCTAAAACTCCCCCCCACCAACCGTGTCACGCAAGGCAAGGTGCAGGCTCACCTGTCGGGATACCCATCCGAGTTGAGGGGACACATGTAGTTCACCTCCTTCAGGTTGACGTTGGAGAAGACCAGCTTGTGGTTACTGCTGTAGATGACGGTGGGGCGGTCAGAGCAGGCAAACACATTGGTGGTGGACAGAGAGCGGAAAGTCCTCAGGACAGTGGGCTGGGTCCCAAGGGTCACCTTCTTGCGGTCACTCAGCAAGCCTGCAGAAAAGGAGCACCGGTGTTGGGAGCTGCCCCAACAGAGCTCGCAGGAGCAGGACAGCAGAGAGTAATGTGGCTGCAACGTGCTGGGAAGAAATGAGTGCGAGTAAACGCACCCTGCTGTCAGCAAAGGAATGGATATAAGCATCAACCTCCTTTCTCCACAGTCCCCTGGAGAAATCTACAAACTCACAGTGTCCACAGCCAGTCCCATCTGAGCACAGCTATCTCACAGTGGGAAAGAAGGAATTTTTGGAAGAAAGAGATCTCCAGAAGGATGAAAAAAAGTACATCAAGCAAGTAAGAGGGCACAAGTCCAGCCACCCTCCCAGGCAGCCCACTTGGTGCTAGGCCCCGTAGTCACCTGTCTCGAGGCTGAGCCCAAAGTAGAAGAGTGCCCCATCTCCCAGGGCACACAGAAGGTAATGGCTGCTCTCAAAGGTTGTCATCAGGATGGAGCGAGGGATAATTTCTGCAGGGAGCAGAAGAAGAGAAGGCTGATGTCACTCATGGCTCAGTCAGGTCAGTCCCTGCTGCCACCAGCCAGCAGCCCCAGGAGAGCCCTACCTCCTCCCAGCATCTCTTTGTGCAGCAGCTCAAACGAAGGCAGCTTTAGGATGCGGGCAGAGATGTCAGTCCAGAGCCCGATCGCACACAGCGGGGACATGCCATTAGTGTCCCCCAAAGGAGTGATGTCCAGGCAGGCAACTTCATGCTCCATTTCTGTGCAGCTGGCAGGAAGGAGAAAGCAGACGGGTGTCAGTCTGGAGCCCAAGGACAGACAGCAGAGGCTGAGAGCCCTTGGGCCAGGAGGAGAGACATGCACTCACCTGATCTGCCTGAGCTCCTGGGGTCGGATCTCCAGGTAGTACAGGGCTCGTCCCACAGCCACCACCACCTGGTTGCTGTTACAGGAAGCCACACTGATATTCTTCCCATTAGGCTCTTTCCACTCGCTCACCAGGGCTTTGGGCTCCTGACTGACCAGTCTCACAGAGGCAGAGGTGATCTGGGAGAGAGAACACTTCTGCTCAGAGCCAGGACAACACCTCCCTTTTTACATTGGCCCATGAAAGTACTGCAGCCCCTGCCCTGAGGAGCAGCACAGATCTAAATTACCCCCACAGTTCACAGAATCACAGAATCATTTAGGTTGGAAAAGACCTCCAAGATCACCTAGTCCAACCTATGAGTTGAGAAGGGTTATGGAGTCGAGATGAGAAAGACATCTCCCCTAGAAGGAACATTACCTGGATCAATTGCTGATGTGCCACATTGCCGCAGAAGAAAGTCTGCTGATCATCCACAAACCCTGTGAGCTCCGTCTCTTCTACCTCCTCTCCGTTTAACATAAGAACTCTAAACAGGAAAGAGAGATCCTGTTATGTCACGCTCCAACATGCGGCTGAGAACTTGGCTCAGCCTTAACCCCACCTTACCTGGTCTGGCCAACGAAGGACAGCACCAACGTATTGTCCGTCTCACGATGAGAATCTGACCTCAGGGGCCACAAGCCTGCAACAGAGAGGCCGTGTGTGCTCACAGCAAATGTTCCAAAAGCTGGTGGGTGGCGAGTCCCCTGCCCACGCCCAACCTCAGTCTGTGCACAAGACATGTCACCGCTGGGCCTTCTCAGGCCGCGGGTTGTATCTGACAGCAGCAAACAGCTCACACACCTTTAATTCCCGGCAGGTCAATGCTGGCATGCTCATGAATCCCAATCCCGTTCCGGATGATCCGTAGTGAACCCTCTTTAAATGCACCCGAGCACGTGACCAGCTGGAAGAAAAGCAGATATTTACCAACTGTTGCTGGGAAGCAGCCCCATGACTCCTTGCAGTGATGGGCTCAGGGCAAGATGGGGTCCCCATCTTCCCTGCTTCTCAGAGGAAGTTCTTTTTGCAACCGAACGTTCCCCTCTGCAGGAGAAGAAACCCTTCCTCCTTAAACAGGGGTGTCCAAGAAGTAGCCCTCCCTCTCATAACTGCTCTGAGGTCTTGCACTGAAAAAACCTTCCCTGCACCAGGATAAGACTTTTAAATCTCCAAGAAATGGATTTTAGTCTTTTCTTTTTATGGACACCTTCCACACGCCTGGAGGACCAAGACATGCCCAGGACAGAAAACTGTAAGGCAGAATCAACATTACCTGTCCTTGGCCTTGTCTTTCCAGGTCTACCACACACATGTCGACGATGGGACCGAGGTTGGTGAAGGTCTCCATAGCCACTACATAGGAGCCCTGCTCATTGCTGTCCACGTTGAGCTACGAACAAACACAATCATCAGTTTCATAGAAGAAATGCCAAGAAAGTGTAAAGAGCAGAGGGCAGACAAGGAAAAGAAAGGGAAGTTTCTCCCCATACATATATACCTCTCGTGGCCAGGATGACATTAAATGTACAAAATCCTGTCTGAACACACAATTAAGCTGGGAGAAGGCCACCAATTACCTTCACAAGCTGGGAATCCCCAAGTCGAGAGCCAACAAACACCACACCATTGTCCAGGTAGGTCAAGCACTCTGCAATGGATGTCTGGAAATTGAGAAGACACAGATGAGCCACCATTAGCATGAAGAGGGCCCTGCCATGCCCCCCAGGCACCACATCTGAACTGCAGCCCGACAGAAAGACCCTGGGAACAGGGGGGGGAATTTACACCCTTTGCAGAACCCACAGACTCCAAACTTCTCCCAGGGATGGTGTGCAAGCACCAGGTAGAAACCTGTGAAGATGCTGTAAACATTCAAGTGCCCAAATAGGGAAACCCCCAGCCCAAATCCAGCAACTGAAAGTTCAGAGCTGACAGCTGTGGGGAGTGAAACATCACCCCAACCCGGGCTCCAAAGGGAAGCTGCTCCTGCCATTTGGGCGCCTGCAGAGCCCCCCGGCCCCACGGTGAGACGCAGCAGGGACACCGCATGGATGTGGCAGCGTCCTACCTCGCCGAGCAGCTCCACACGCAGGTCCTTCAAGGTGACCGTGCCATCCATCTGCTCCTCCTTCTCCAGGAGCAGCATGAAGAGGCGTCCTTCCATGTCCCCCAGCAAGTAACGGGACCCGTTGGGATCCACGCGGTTGTGGCACACGATTGTACTTTGCTGCACGCGAAGAAGGAAGGAACTGTTAGGAAGCCGTTGAAACGGCACCACCTCTGAACACGCCAGAGGGGAACCACCACGTTCCCAGCACACCAGCTGCTAGCTGTAACCACAGCCGAATCCCACGCCAGGGCACTCTTCCCACGTGGAGGGAGAGGGCTGGATTCGCCCTGTAATCCACCGTACCAGCAAACACAGCCAGAACCTGTGGGCAAACAGCCTTGCTTTCAATAACCAGAAAGCGCTTCCCGTTCCTAAATAACACATGCCCCTAACTTGTTCGCAGCCCAGGGACGATGCCATCAGAATGGCTGTTTTTCCAACACTGAGCCTCTCACAGATGCGTTGCAGAGATGCTGCCCGGGACCTGCGGAGCTCCAAGCCTGCTCCATTTCCGGACAGAAGCTCCGCAGACGTTTTGCTCTGCAGGGTGGATGCTGCCTGGCCTCCTGTCAACGTATTTGGTTTTGGTTTAAAAACCCCGATCTTGCAGATCTTCACTGGATGCAAGCATCCCACCGGCCTCAAGCGCAGATGTGCCTGCACTCTGCTTGCAGGTCAAGAGACAATTTTGTACATCAGCAGAGCATGGGAGACTTGCTCTGCCTGCTCCAATATAATGAACTCTCCAGCACAGAGCCCCAGCAGCAGTCTGATAGCCTGTAGGCATTCACGCAACAACATTAGTATTTTTTTTTACCCCAAATTTATAGCTGTTTTCTAGCCCATCATTACTTCCTGCTTGAAAGGACCTTTTGATCATAGCTGAGGCCCTCTTTCAGCCCTGAGCAGCACCTCAGCCGTGCCATTTGTGCTTCCTGTACCATTTAAATGTGGGAACTGGCCCGTCCCTCTGACAAAAACCACAAGCTCAAGTTCCATCACAAACTGTGTAAGTCTTTTTTCCTTTGAACAAGTGCCTCAATCATACACTGGTAGACTCAAGTCTCCAAGGGGCTCATTCATATCTTTCGCTGCCTGAACTGAAACCAGGCTCTGGCCTGGACCAGTGCCCAAACCACTCACTACCTCCTAATTAATCCCTTTCTCTGGGGCCCTAACGAGATTTCAGCTTTACTGCGCCATTTCCGAGTACTCCACAGAGAGCAGAGCCACATACGACAGTGCAATCACACACTGCCATTGGTACAAGGATCACACACATCTCTCAGTCCCCCAAAACACAGACCAGCCATCGTGCAAAACACCCACGCTCACCAAACCTCTGGGAGTAAGTGGCCGTACTAGGCCACACCTGGAGACTAGAACGGTTTAAATTCCGGCCTACAAGTGGCCCAGCACCCTCCCAGCACTCCCAGGCATGCCTGGAAACAGAGGAATTACACGAGACATTTCTAGATCTCAGCAGCCGCTCACCTTGATGATAGGTGGAGCTATCGCCAGGTATTTATCTCCGTTGTGATAGGTGATGGACTCCTGCCCGATGATGATCGCGCCTCCAAAAGGCTCTGGCACTGCGCAGGAGAGAAAACAAACGTCTTATCAGAGAACCTGAGCGGCACGACTGAGCGTGAAATGGGAGGGAAGACCTTGCACACAGAAGGACTAACCTGCGATGACCATGGAGGCTTCAGCCTCCACATTCTCCTGCTTCCAAGGACCTTTGTTAAACTCCTTCTCGCGCAGAGACACCTCATACGTCTTGACGTGGCGACCCTGAGGGTCCTGAAAGAGAAGGCACAAATGACCACGTGCGCTGATGACAGCCCCGCGTGCGCAGCAGTAGAGGCTCCCGAGGCTGAGCTGACGAGCAACCTGCAAAGCAAGGAAGCGCTGCCCCGTCTCCTGCTAGAACACCATCGCCCGGTGGCCAGAGAGCTGCTGAGGCTTTCCATCCTGCCCACCAGTTCAGGCTCCAACCAACCGCACGTGGGTCTCAACACGCACATGCTCGCAGACGTGTTTTCCCTAAATTTATCTACGTAAAACAACCTTTAGATAAATCCCTGTGCCAAAAAAAGACTGAAAAGATTTTTGCATTTTTATACCCACAAGTGATTTTCTGGCCGTCGTATGCATCTGACGCACGGCTCTCTACCGATGTGGGTATGAGCGGCACCGCACAGCATTGCCACCGCCTCCAGCTCCAGCGAGGTGCTGAGGAATTCAGCCCTGCTGGCACAGGTGCCAGCTCGATGCTCCTCAGCCTTTTCAGCCTGGTTTCCTAAGGAAACACAACCTGCTTGCTGAACAATCCCCCGGCGCCTCTGCCGTTCCGGTAATTCCCACCCCGGTGGGCGATTTCAGCCAAACCTGACACAGAGCAGAGGTCTCGGGGGCAGAGTGCACGCAGAAATAAGGGGCGGCTGGAGGAGAGGCCCCCAGACCCGCAGCCGCTATGGGAAAGGAGCTCCACGCTAACGGGCACTCGGGAACAAGACGTACGAGCATCCAAAGCACAGAGAGGTCTTTGATCGTAACCCACTGGCCCATTTCACATCTCAAAAACTGAGACAAGGCTCTAAGCCTTGAATCTAAGAATCTAAGAACCTCTAAGACTCACCTCAGACACTCACTGCTATTCTACTCGATCCCAGTCCTGTGATAATAATTAGTAAGCTGAGAAGGAATCAGACAAAGCAGCAGCTTAGAAACGTTCCCCCCTCCCCACACACGCAGTCAGGCTCCCGGGGACCAAAACAAACCCAGCGTTTTACGTAAGGCCTCGTGAGTCAGGCAGAATTTACACCTCGCTCCTGCTGCAAGGGTAAAATTCATCTGTTGGACATGGAGCCAGACAATAATTTACTCTTTATCCACACAATACCTGTTTATAACGAACTACTAACGGATTTGCTCTCAGTTTATCTGTAACGTAAACATGTCAGATCCCTGAGATGAGACCTTTTTTACGAGCGGACTACATGGGACGGCTGAGCTCCTCTTTCAGAATGCTCTTGAGAGCTAAGTGGAAATTTGCGCTTCTGTCCAAACTCTGACACAGAGCTTAAGAATTTGGCCAGATCACCGTCCCTCTCTGCCTCGTTTTCCCCACCTGACAACAGCAGCAGTACCAATCGAACCCATGGGGATGCTCAGCACTTCTCAGAGCTGCACTCCGCCACTGCCGGGCTTCCCAGCTTTGGGGAAGTCACCCACGAAGTGAGTCAAAGCGAGAAACGGCATCGCCGGCCACTCTTGCTGTGTATTTCTAGAGCAAAGATGGGCTAAAAGAGCTTCCTTTCTGACACCAGGCTGCAAAGTCAGTGTGGATTCATGGGATAAAAATAAGGCTTTACATACACTCCCTATTCAGACAAAAAGAACTGCCACGTGTTCTGAAAGCTTGTTTGGAGGCCAAGGGAGAGCTGAAGAATGCGCAGATGAGAAGGGAGAGCACAGGTAGCCAGAGGGCAGGGGAAGAGCACTGTCCTGACACGGGGGAGCTGGGCTGCTCTCCTGAACCCTTACTTACACAGCGACGAAGCGATTTCTCCCAGGTCTTCCCTCACTAACTATTGGGGGGGGAAATCAAGAGCACCCAGCCCTATTGAAAATAGTAACAGTGACTTCTGAAAGTGGGGAATAATCAAATCATTGCTGCCACGTGGTTGTGGCTCCCGTGGTACGAGTTTGCCTCTAAGAGCCACAGTGAAGTCGAACTGAATTCACAGCAGATCCCGTGCTGCCGTCGCAGTAACTCCAGATAGCGCCGGCTTTGACAAGCAAAGACAATGCCTCGTCCAGCCAGCGCTGCAAAGCCTCTCTGGTTCAAAATAAAGTGTTTAGAGAGGAGCCTACGACCACTGCCAGGACCCAGAGGTTATGGCCCCTCTTTACACCCCCAGAGCGGCCTCCCAAATACCGCCAAACAAGACACGTTGACTTTTCAAAAGGAAAGGATCAAGTCTCACAGCTATGCCTGTAAGAAGCAGCTGACCAGGCTTTGATCCACCTGCTCTGTGCTCACTGCAAGGACCCATGCGCTCCTCCTAATCGTTTAGCACAGAAACAGTCCCCTCTGACGCATCAGCTGCCCAGCTCTCCTGGGGGAGCGTTTATTTGCCTCTCCCAGAAATGGAAAAGCACAGCACAGAGAAACACAGGCTTTCCTCAGCTATGGAATGAGCCTGCAGGAGCCAGAACCACCTCTTGCTCTGCCCACTCAGCCCCAGCACTGCTTTCCGCAGGCTCCAGGACGCTGCCAATGCTCCAGCCCCTTTGGAAAACCTTTGGAGAGCTTGGCTCGTGCAGGTCAGCCCAGCGACCTCCAGCACCCTCTGCCCGAGCCACCGATCGAGAACAAGGTACCTGGTAGACGAAGCAGATGGTCGGGGCCTGACAGCCATAGAGGAACTTCACGTCGATGACTTGGAGCTCTTCCAGGCGGATGTTAAAAGCCTTTAACTCCTTGTTCTCCCGGTCCAGGGGGATGACCTTGAAGAGGCCGTCATAGAGCCGCAGGCCGATCATCCGGCACTCCGGGTCAATGATGCCGATGATACCGGTCTCCGAGGGACGACCGATGCGATCCTGAGCGGGAGACCCGTGGAGATGGGAAAGAGAAACAGTGATCAGCTTTAGAAGTTGATCCCTGCACGGGACTCCGGAGTGGCAGACAGAAGAGTTACCACCCCCCGGCACCTCCAGCAGGATTTACCAGTGCCTGGCAAGCCAAAGGCGAGTCACGCACCTCCTGAAGCAGCAGGTCCTCTCCAGGGCGGCGGGAGACGGGCGCTCCAGGAGCAGAACCCGCAGCTGGCTTTGTAACCCCAGCTCCCTACTGAACAACCCCGGGGAGGCCACGTCGCTGACGGAGAGCACTGCTCCCCACTGCTGCGAAATACTTTGATACCCGTGACCAAAACCCCTCCTCCAGCAATCCAGCGCTGTTATCGTCCCCTGCAGACCCCTCGGCTTTGCCTGGCGGGGGCCGATATCAGCATCTCCGTATGTCATGAGGCAGAACCGTGGCACGGGAAGATTAAGTATTTCCCCCCCAAACACAGCAACGCGCTACCGACAGGATGCGCCCACCTACGCCTCCCGCCGTAACCCCCTGCTCAGCCTCCCTGACAGTAAGTCAGCACCAGCTTGGCGTCTGGAAACAGATGGGAGATATTTCGGCTTGACAGCTGATGGAAATCAGTTGGCTAACGAGCAACAAAAAGCCAAAGTGATGTGTGGATCCCTGACCTGCTCGGAAGGCGTGATTTTAACCCGCAAAAAAAAAACAGAACAAGACAACATCTACAGTTACTAAGCTTACTGTGTGGCCACGAAGGCAAAAGTAACTTTGGCCATCACGCTTCTGGTACGCTGCGTATAGCGACTGGCCATGAGATACCGGTGGAGCCACTCCAGAGGGAAAGCCCTGCCTTACATTGGATTTTGAGTACTAAGCCTCTTTACTGTAGGAGCATCCCAAATCAACCCTGCTATTTCGCAAACCGCCCTGAGAACTCAAGTGTGGCTGCGTCCTCAGTCCCCGAGGCCGACTCACCGGAGCACAAAACCTTTGGAAATAACAGTGCCAGCAAACGAACGCGATTAGAGCCAGCGGTAGGTGAGGAA
Organism: Anseranas semipalmata; assembly: GCA_013399115.1. NCBI lineage: Eukaryota > Metazoa > Chordata > Aves > Anseriformes > Anseranatidae > Anseranas > Anseranas semipalmata. The sequence continues at coordinate 300,515 of VXAA01002536.1, read as the reverse complement.
TCCCAAATACCACGACAGACGCTCGTTGCACCGCTGGCACTGCCAGAGCGCATCTGTCCCCAGGGAAGGGAACCTGCCTCCTCCCGGGCTGAAGCAGCGCCGCAGCGTGGCTCACCTGCACGTTGCCGTGGGCGCGGGTTATGATGTCGATGCTGTCCCCGTTCTGCTTGTACTCCAGGATGCAGGCGTTGTACTTGGCCGTCAGGATGAAGAGCAGATCCTTGCTCTCGCCCTACGAAGGCAGGGCCGCGGGGTGCCATCAGTGAGGGGTGGCGGGGACCGGCCCCGCGTCCCCCCCCTCTGGCGGGCAGCCCCCTTCCCGCAGCGCACCCACCTTGGGGCGGAAGAGCTCCATGACGGCGGTCTTGCCGTACATGCCCACCTCCTTGACGGGCCGCAGCCCCTCGGCCGTCACCACGTAGATCTCCAGCCGCGTGTTCTTGGCGATCAGCAGGTTCAGGTCCTCCGCCGACGTGAAGTGCCCTGCGGGACACGGAGGGGGGGGAGAG
>VXAA01002536.1:248768-259621 GCA_013399115.1 Anseranas semipalmata | reverse complement strand
TCTCCATGGGGCTGCCCATGGGGGGCTGGGGGGCGGGAAGGAGGAGGAGGAGGAGGAGGAGGAAGGCGCGTGGGTGCTGCCCATGTACTCACTAGACGCGAGCAAGCCCAGTAAGGAGAGACTCACTTGAGGGAAAGGCGCGGGTCACCGTACGGGGCGTAAGGTGAAATGTTTAGTATAAACTCCTTGGGAGGGTACGAGCTCCATTTCTGCTGCACTGTGTTGTCATTGTTATTCCAAAAGTCTCTGTCTAGATCACTACAGCGGCCGGAGACGAGGGGAGAAAGAAGAGGGAAATACAAGAGAGAGAAGCTGAATTCCTGCCGGGGGGAGCGCAGCCCCCCGCCCCCGGCCAGCCGCGCGCCGGGAGCCGCTGCGGCCGAGCCCTGCGGAGAGAAATGGACAGACGGACGGGCAGGCGGACGGACGGAGCGGGGCAGAGCTGCGGAGAGACAGGCTGGGAAGGAGAGAAGGGCGCAGAGGGGTTAGAGAGCTGCCGGCACGCGGGCTCGGGCAGGGGGCCGCATCCTGGCGTCCTCGGCAGCCGGGTCCGGAGGCAGACGCTGCGCCTTGAGACGAGCGGGAGATGAGTGGTGGTGACGGGAAGGGGCCGCACTCGCGCACCCCAGTGCCGGGACCCCCCCGTGTCCCCTCCCTTTTGCCGGCGCGGGGAGACGGGAGCAGATCCCGCGCCTCCCACCGCCGCCGAGCCGCAGGCGTCAAAGGCTGCGCTCAGCCCTCGCGCGGCTCCCAAAATGCCACCGGCCACGTGGGCAGAGCTGTGTGGGACGCGGCCCCAGCCCCGAGCAGGGACCCCGGCGCCCACACCCCACTGACGCTGGGGTTCGTGGCAGCCCTGGTCAGGACTGTGGCTGTTTTCTGCCCGGGGTGAAGCGTGCTCCATCCCTGCAGCGCTGCGTGGTGCCAGGGGGTGCAGGAGTGGAGCTGGGGGCCCCCAGCTGCCAGCCCCCCATATGCGCCCCAGCTTGGTGCTCCCTGCCGTGTCCCCTAGTGCCCCAGCTCTGCGGGCAGCGGGGCCGGGGTGGCTCCATTGGTGGGGCAGGGCTCGGCGTGCCCAGCCTGGGGACACCCCTGGGGACGCCCATGCCAAGGGTGAGCCGGTGGGGGCACCCCAGGGTGCTGGAGGGAGCTGTAAGCTCCCCCCCGGTCTCCCCGAGCTCCTCTCCTGCTGAGGCTAGGGGGCGTGGGGACACCTCTGCCCCAACCGAGGGGACGATAACTCCCCATGGGCAACTGCAGGCGTGGGGGACGCTTTGGCACGATGTGGGGGGACCACCTATTGCCCGGTCTTCCCCAGCCTAAAACCGAGCCCGTGGGACAGAGCAGGGCAAGCAGCTGCTGCCACCCTGCTGGCAGCAGAGGGGACAGACGCCTCTGTCCCCAAGGAGGGTCCTCCCGTGGCTGGGCGGGTTGGCGCACCCCGATCCCGGTGTCCCTGCACAGGTGGGGCGCCCATGGGTGACGGCATGCAGGGCCCCTCTCCCCCCGCCCTGGCACCTACTTGATGGTTTTCTTCTCGCTGCGACCTCGGCTGGAGTCCGGGGTCCCCACGGTCTCCAGGGACGTCTTGTAACGCTTTCCCTGTGGGGACAGCACAGGGGTCGGGGGTGGCACAGAGCCCCCGCCATGGCACCTCGTGCCCTCCATCGCTTTGGCACCAACCTGGGTTTTGCCCTCGCCCTTGCAGCGGTGGCCAGCTCTGTCCCCATGCCAGGCACCATCCCCAGTGGACCCCCAGGATGGAGCAGCAGCTGCACCCTGCACCCCGCCACAGGGCAGGAATGGGTAATTTTAGGCTTAATTGAACCTGGATTAATTGAGTTCACCTTCCCAGCGAAAGGGAAGCGGTGCCATATGCTAACAAAGCAGCGCTCGCTCCTAACTGGGGCTTGTAATCAGGGCGCTGCGCTGTGATTTCCTTCGGTGGGTTCAGCGTGCTGCTCCCTTCCAGGGCGGACAAGAGCGCAATTAGTGCCAATTAGTGAACGATTAGGAGCAGGGGCTGCAGGTGCGGGGAGGATGCAGTGGGACAGGAGAGGGGCTGGGGGCACAGACCGGCCCCCACCATGGCACCCCGGGGCCTGTCCATGTCCAGTCGTGGCACGGTGCTTGTGGGTGCACCGCCACCGCTGTCCCCTGATGTCCCCTGCTGTCCTCCGATGTCCACTGGCACAGGGCTGGCAACTCAGCCGGCTTGGCCACGGCTCCCGCGTGCCATCGAGGGTTGGGGACACGGCTTCTAGTTCCCAGCCTGGATGTATTCCCGGATGATTTCCACTTCTTTGTTCCTCTGCCAGCTTCGCCCTTCTCCTCCCGCATGTCGCGCGCGGGCGCGCTCGCAGGAACCGCCGCCTCCCTTTGTGGCCAGGTTTGGGACCCCCCCCGCCCCCCCACCGCTCTGGCTGGGGGGTTTCCTCCCGTGCAAAGAGCGGTGACGGAGAAACCGCCGCCTTCGGAGCACTTGACCCAGATTTGGATCTTGTCATGAAGGAAAGGCGGCCGGGGCTGGGCAGGGCGGCGAGGGGGCTCGGGGATGCCAGGTGCCCCGGGGTGCAGGAGGTGCTGGGGGGGCACAGCCCGCAGTGGGGACAGGGACAGGGACGGGGACAAGGACAGGGACAGGCTGGCTGCCTTCCCACGGGGTTCTTCCAGGGAGGAGCGCGCCGAGCAGGACAGGGGCCAGATCGTCGCGGCTCGTCGCAAACATGCATCTCTACGTATTTGGAAACTTCCCTCCGTGCCGCACAAACAGTCTCACCCAAACATTTCATTATCGCCTCTCCCAAAAAGCAAAATAAAAGCTGCAGCCGGCATCGCCTCAAACTGTGCTCGGCAATTGGGCTCTGCCCGCCGGCAGCCCCGCGCCCCTCGGTCCCAGCACGGGGCACGGCCACCGCGCTGCCCCCCGCTGAGCGTCCAGCCCCCGGGGCCACTTACCAGTCTGCGCTGGCACCACTGGCAGATGCCGCACAGGACGATGGTGACGCTAAGGCTGACGGTGATGATGGCTGAGACGAGGAGGACGTCGCGGGAGGGGGCCCCTGCGGGGGAGCAGAGCAGAGCTTAGGCAGGGGACGGGGAGGGACGTCCCTCCTGGGGACCCGCGGCCACCCCGCGGCACCCGTGCCGCCCTCCCGTCCCCCTGCCCACAGGGTGCCTGCTCTGTCCCCTGCATTGCACCCCCAGAGCCCCCTACATTCACCCCTCTGGTCGAACCGCTGGGGGCCACAGCACAGGGACCCCCCTCCAGCAATAGACGCAATGTGGGGAGCCGGGCACGAACGGGGAGGGGGACACCGGGGCCATGTGGCAGCCCTGGCCGAGAGCCCCCGGTGCCGCCCCGCTCCTCCCCACACCTCTCCCTGCTGCAGCGTGGGGGTCCGGTGGGACCCCAGCCCCGCTCAGCCCTGTCCCCCGGTGCAACCCCCCCGTGGTGGCATCTGTGCCGTGGCATCCCCGCCACCAGCCCGGGATGGGGACGGGCCATCGCTCGCGCGACAGCCAGTGGTGGGAAGCGGCGAGGCCGGAGCGAGCCCGCCCGTAGCTGTGCTGCAGTATAAATATTAAACAATAATCGTTAATAATTAATTCGCCCGCAGACCTTGTTATTGTAATGAAATTTGCCAGTGGCTCGGGCGCTCGCATGAGTCAGAGCGGCTGGGTCCGGCGCCCCGGCATCCCCCCGGTGCGTGGCGGGGACCCCAGCGCCCCGCTCCCACGCCTGCTGCCTGGGGACGGACGACGGGTGACAAAGTGGCCCCAGCGCTGGTGGCCCCCGGCCTCGGGGGGGGAATCGAACAGAGGCAGGGGTGATGATGGCAACACAGAGGAGTTTTACAAATGCCCCAGAAGCGGCCGCGGCGGACGGAGCTGCGCGCCTGCCGGGGCTGGGAGGCGGCGGTGCCGGTCCGGGGGCTCCATGGCTGGGGGCTCTCCCTGTGGGACGGGGTCCGGGCCCCCCCAGCAGCCCCAGCCCATGCTCACGCTCCCTCCTTCCAAAAGCAGGCCGGGGGGGGGGGCTCCAGCGCTCGGTCACGAGGACCCGTGTATAAAACTCGCTTAGCAACTGTTGCCTAGGAGGGAATTTGGGACCAGCCCTTAATTTCAAACATTTATAAACCGCAGCCGGAGAAGCTGCTGGGGGAGCAGAGCGCTCGGCACGGGCTAACCGGGCAGCCTGGCGCGGGCAGGGACGGGGGCGAGCCCTCCCTCTGCCCCCTATCTCACCCTGCCGGTGGCCCCCATGGCCCCAAGACCCGTCTGGGGACACGGTGACACGCGGGACACCCTGCCTGGTGCTGCACCGGACCCTGGGGCAGGGGAAGTGGCATCCCGGTGCTCCCAGTCCCCAGCATCCCCGCACCCTGCTGGCCACCCTGGCGGCTGGGGCCGTGCTTCTGCCCCCTCCCCGCAATGCACCCGGCCACCACGTCCCCCGTGTGTCCCCAAGGGAAGGGAGGAGGGCGCCAGGCGGGATGGGGAAGGGCTTTGGGAAGGTGTCAGCTCACCCTGAGCAAGGCCAGGCTGGAAAATGCCAGCTCAGCCACTCCAAAAGAGGCGAGCTAATGGATGCGGTGGCGATGACCCCGCGCCGGTGGCGGCTGTGACCCTCCTGGCTTAGCCAGCAGCTTCAGATGCCCTGGTGCTCGCAGGGTCAAGTTCATGTCCAGTATAATCCGGCAAAGGGAAATAAAAGGGGAGAAGAAAAGCGGAAGGGATGCGCGCTGCCCGAGCAGCGGAGCCGGGGCGGTGAGGATTATCCTGCTTAGGAAGGAGAAATCGGGGATGCTGTCACCAAGGGGACTTTGGCTCCTGCCACCCTCCCGCCGGCACCACGCGGTGCCGATGCTCGATGCCTGCCCCGGTGACACTGGCAGGGACCTGCCCCCCCGTGGGGCCACGCGCCCCCAGCACCGACAGGGAAACGCTGGCCTCTGCTGCAGCAGAGGTTTAAATGACTTGTTTTCTGGGCAATTAGTGCCACTTAATTAGACAGAGAAGCTGAGCGCGGAGCTCCCGGCTCGTCCCCAGCCGCGGGTGCTGCCTGGGGCGCAGCGGGGTGGCGGGGCTGGGGGTGGCACGGGGGGGACGCAGCCCTGTGAGTGGATGGTGAACGCGGCGCTGCTTCCTCCACGGATCTGCTGTGCGTGCCAGCGACGGAAAGGGCTGGGAGCAGGGGGCCAGGACCCCCCTGTGCCCAGGGCCGGGCCGGGGGGGCTGCGGAGCCATCAGCTGCTCCCGAGCACGAGCGAGTGCGCAGGGAAACGCGAGAGGGATGATGGTTTCCTAAGCACCGCGTGAGACAGAGATGCCGTGAGATCGGCCCGGCGGAGGCGAGAAGTGCTGATGCCAACGGATCTGACACGCAGCAGAGCGCCGGCACCGGTGCTGCCGGTTTGGGGGGTGGGTGCCGGTGCTCCCCGGCCTTGGTCCTCATCTCGGTGGCTTTGCACACCTCGGTGGCCCTGCACACCTCAGATCTCCAGGATGGGCATCGCTTGAGCCCGGCACAATGAGACCCGGACCCAGCCTCGACCAAAAGCTCCCCCGTGGCCACCAAGCTGCCACTGCGGACCACCGGCCCCGGGCAGCGCCTCCCACCCCGGCACGGAGCAGCAGTGGGTGGGCAAAGGTCCTGCAAGGGGCACCCGGAGGGGATCGCGGCTCCTGGCCACCCTCCCCGGTGAGAGGAGGCTGGGGATCTCTGCCAGGGACGGCAAGCGGCCGAGGGCTTGGGCGAGCGATGGGTGCAAGCTGGCAGCATCCACAGGCGTGGGGCTGGGTCCAGCCTCTGGTGCCCCATGGATGAGCACCCTGCACAGCCTCACGGGGCTTTATTTTTGGGTGCAGAGCTTGAAAAGGGCCAGTTTCCCAAACGATCCCGGGGGGAGAAACCAAAGCTGCGCAGAACCTCCCCCCGGCTTCCAAAATACAACCCCCCCCTCCCCGCCTGCTGCGCGCTCTGGAAGCGCGATCAAAGCCTCTCCCGCAGCCGGCGTGCCACAGCTCCACGCAGAGAAACTTCTCCGCGTGCCAAGCCGCCTTCCGCCGCGGCGCGAGCGCCCGGCGTGCCANGAAGCGCGCGCGCTCGGGGAGAGGGGGAGCGGGCGAGGGTGCCAAGCGAGCCGCGCTTCGTAGCCGCGGCGGGATGCGACGCCGAGCCCAAATGGGGACGATGGGGATGGAGAGGGGACGTGGCGATGCTGAGGAGCGGATGATGGGAGCATCCGAGCAGAGGGAGCCTGATCCTGCACGGCCTCGGAGCACCCCTGTGCGCTGGCAGGAGGGCTGTGCCATGCCGTGCCGTGCCGTGCCATGCCGGAGGCCGCGGGGCGGGCAGCGAGGCAGCCGCGCTGCCACACCGGGGCTTCCCAGATGCTGTTTGCCTGGCGCCAGGCCGTTAATTCCTCTTCTGCTCATCCTCCCACTCATTTGCTAGATATTTCCCAAACCTCTTATTTTTAGGTTGCAGCTGAGAAGCTGTGAATTTGCAGCTTTCGCTCCTGTGCGGGATGCCGGGCGCAATGCGGGTGGGATGGGCAGAGCGAGCGGCGAGACCCAGACCCCACGGCGGGCAGGGGGAGAGCGGCTGGGGTGCCGGGGTGGAACCCCCCTGAGGAGGGGGCCGGGGCCGTCCCCAGAGGGGAGCACAGCAGGGGGACAGCCGGCCACCACGTGGCGGGGACGTTGTAGCCCCGCAGCCGTCCCGCTGCCTCGGCAGGTTCCTGGCCCTGGTCCCGCCACCCGGCGCCCGTCCCCGCAGACAAGGCGCCGAGCACCGCTGCTCGCCGCACCAGGCGCGCCCGGGGCGAGAGGGAAGGGAACAGGCGTCTGCTCTCCATCTGTGCATCTGTCTGTCTATCCGTGCGTCCCCCTCTCCAACACATCCATCAATCTCTCCATCCATCCATCCCTCGTACACATCTGCTTCTCCATCCAGCCATCTGTCCAGCCCCCGGAGCTGTCAATCCGTCTGTCTCTGCCTCCCCCACGCGGAGCAGCCTGCCCTGGGGGGCTTTGCCTCCGGACCCCTGGGGACCCCCAGGAACCTCGCCAGCCCTCTCCCCCAGCATCCACGTGCCTGCTGCTGCAGCAATGCCAACACATCGAGGCCTGGCAGAGGCGTGGTGCCGAAGGTGGCTCCAGGGGACGAGGGTGCCCGCCCAAAACACTGGCACCGCTCCTCCCCGGTGCCCGGAGCCCTCCCGGTGTGCAGGCTGCATGCACGGCACAGTCACCGGCACCGCCACGGAGCATGGCACGTGCAGGGCGGTGCGGCCGGGTCCTGGTGCCCCCAAGGCAGGATGTCCCCGTGCCCACGGCAGCCGGGAGCACCCATGCCCTGCTCCAGCAGAAGCTCGCGGTGGAGGCAGAATCTGGCACGTGAGCACGCTCTTCCCCCAGCGCTCTCCCATGGCCGGGTTATTTTCGGCTCAGGATTTCCGGAGACGCGCGTGGTTTCTCCGCTTCGTGGTCCTCACCGTGCTGCTCCTCCCGACGAGTGCCCGCCCCCCCCCAGCCCCCCAGGGCTCTCTGTGCCCGCGGGGTTTCCATCCATCGCACAAAGCGTCGCCCTCCCCGTTTCAAGCCCAGCTCCTGACATCCTGGTGCCGTCCCTCGTCCAGCGTGGGTGGCTCTGGCTCAGCCCTGGGGCGGCTTCCCCCCACCTCGCCCCCTCCCAGGCCTCCTCCCCCAAAACACGGGCACGCTCAGGTTCATGACCCACGTGCACACCCTCCTTCTCCTCACCCCCATCTCCTCGCCCCCCATGAGCCCCCTGGCAGCCCCCAGCACCCGCCAGGCAGTGTCCCCAGCCACCGCCGTGGGGACGGGAGCCCCATGGAGAGCTCAGTGCCGGGGGCTGCGAGCACACAAAGGATGCTCAGCATGGTGGCAGCCCCCAGAACAGGGGCTGGGGGTGCCGGGGGAGGAAGGGGAGCACGGGGGAATAAACACAGCTGGAAGGGGAGGAGAGAGGAGGGGAATAAGCATGAGGAACGCCCTGGGGACGGGGAGGGGACTGGGAGACCCTGGGCCGCACCCTCAGCGATGTGCTGGGACCCCAGGACAGTGGGGACGGCCACCTATGGGGCAGCAGGGACGGTTGTCCATCGCCCCCCCCAGCCACCACTGTCCCACCGTGCACGGGGGGACACCGTGCGTCCCACTGCACCCCGCGCCGCTGCGCTGCGCCCTCCCTCGCCGCCCCGGCGTCCTCCGTCGCCCCGGCTCCATCTCCGTCAGCGTGATCGGCCGCTTCCCTTTCAAACCTCATTAACTCCCCCCAAGGTGACCCGCTCCCTCCCGCAGCAGGGCTGCAAGCTGAGCCACCCAGGGACGCCGCGAGGGGACGGGGGGACCCTGCACGCCCACGGGGCGCCCCGAGCTCGCAGGCAGGCGCGCAACACCCCTGCATGGTGAGCAGGCTGGCACTGCAGGGTGCGGGGCCAGCCCCCCGCACCCCGAGCCCTCCGGGGACCCCTGCACGCCCCCAGCCCCCCCAGTCCTGTCCCCGGGAGCTCAGGTCCCCGCTCGGCCCCTGCTCGACGCTCCGGCTGGCGCTCTGCCTTTGCACACAGTCCCTGCGCGCCAGCCCCGCTGTCTGCTCTTCGAAAGCCCTTCCCCTGCTGAATTCATCTATAATAGATATTGTAGCTGAGCCCCCAGGGGCCGGGGGGTGGCAGCGATATTATCTGCATCTGTCTTCATTCCCCTCTCCCCCGCCCTTCCCCGGCAGGCTGAAAAGCCGCGAGATCAGGCGGAGGAAAGCCGCCTCCAGCTCCTCTCCTGCTCCTTGGCGCGGGGGGATCAGCCAGACCTCCCTGGCCCCAGCCCCGGGCCCCCCGCAGCCAGCCCTGCCCGGCCCCGCCACCGTCCCGCCACCCCTGCGGGCAGCCAAACCGCTCGGAGGTGGCGGGCAGAGGGCGGGAGCCGGCAGGACCCACGGGTGGGAGAGAGCCCGGGGGGCTCAGCACCCCCATGGGAACCCCACTGCCATGGGGGACGGGACGGAGCCACCGGGGGGGGGGATGTGGGCGCTGCCAGAGCTGGGGGCGATGGGGACGGGGTGAGGCTGTGGAGGATGCTCTGGGGTGCAGGCAGCAGCACCCAGCCCGCTCCGGAGGGGCTGGGGGCCGGCAGAGGGGGGAGCCCTGGCCCCTGGCAAGGCATGGACACAGGGGGGGGCCGGGACAAGCGGGGGACGAGGGCGCTGCGCCCGCGCCGTGCGGGACGCGTGGCTGCAGCAGGTGCCTGGCTCCCAGCGAGGCCAGCCAGCCCGCGAGCGCTGCCAGCCCTCCGCTCTTTGTCTGCCTTCCCCCGGCTCCGCGCTCCCCCCTTCCTCCCAGCCCCNCGGCGTTTCGTCTCATTTCTAACCCGGCTCTCGGCTTTTGTCCCACCCTCGGCACCCGCTCCGACGTCCCCCGGCACCCGCCGCACCAGCGCGCAGCCCTCCCCGAGGCAGCGCCGGGGTATTTATCCACTGCATCCCGAGGGGCCGGCAGAAACGGAGCCCGTGGGGATGGGGACGCAGGTGGGGACTGGTGACCACAGCTCCCAGCACCTGCCTGGTGCGCGGGCATGAAGCATTTGGGCTGCAGCCGCTGCCCGGAGAGGGGACAGCTGGCACTGGCAGCGGGGACGGAGAGGAGGTCTCGCGTGGCAGCACGGCGTGTGGCAGGGCAGCGGGGAGGGGGGGCACCAGCCTGGGGGACATCGTCCCCGTGACGCAGAGGGCACCTTTGGCTCCAAAGCCAATCCCCGCTGTGCCCTCGGCCACGGCTCCCCCGGCACGCCGCAGGACACGGTGCCACGGGCGAGGGCCCCGCCAGCAGCACCCCCCGGCCCCCCAGCAGGATGCAGCTGCTTTGGGAAGCCCCCCCCCCCCAGCCCGGTCCCAGTTTTGGACACTACCTGCAGCCACCCCCTCGGGCATCCCCCTGTCACCCACAGGCAGCTCCCTGCCCTCCGAGGCCCCTTTGCCCCAGGCACGCTGCAGATGGTGGCAAAGTTTCCCGCATCACCCCAGACATCTCCCCCCCCCGAAACACACAGGCAATGCTGGGGGCCGCAGCCGCTGCCCCCCACCCCCTGGGTGGGCTTTCCCCACGGAGGAGTGCAGCACCGGCGTCGGGAGGGCTGACAGCACCCTCCATGAGGAAGGGTCTCCCCCAGATCCAGGGCACCCCCATGTCTGCCGCGGCCCCTGGTGCCCCACACACCCCAGCTCTCCCCAAAACCAGGGGCTCGGCGTGGCAGACGCCCGGCTCTCCCCAAACCCAGAGGGGCTGCCAGGGGTGGGGGCAGATGCAGGTGCAGCAGCACGGAGGGAAGGGAGAAGCAGGGGCACCGGTGAACGAAGCAGACGGTGTCCTGGTGCCAGCCCCGCTGCCCCCAGGGCCAGCCCCGTGGGGACACCCCCGCGTGGCGGGGACAGGGGATCTGGGGGGGAACAGAAGGGGTCCGCGCCCCGTTCCCACCCCAGCAGCTCAGGCTCTGCCGTGCAACCTCGCAGCTTGCCCAGCAGCGCCGGCAGTGGCCCAGCAGCCGTCGGTGGCCCAGCGTGTGCCAAGGGGGACGCGCGGCAGGGGCGAGGGGCAGGGGACAAACCGGGGGGCAGATGCCAAGTTCGGAGGGGAAATAAACCCGGGCGCGGAGCTCGGGCTCTGGGAGGGAACGGCAGCCCTGCGTGGTGCTGGCGGGGACCGGGCTCACGTCCCCCCTCTGCCACCACACCGCCGGGTGACCTTGGGCCAGGCCACCGGCGGTGCCGCGCTCCCCTGTCCGTAGGGCATCCCGGTGGGGCTGGGGGCACAGAGCGGCGTGGGGCTGAG
>VXAA01002536.1:232104-247088 GCA_013399115.1 Anseranas semipalmata | reverse complement strand
AGCGAAGAGCAAACAAACGCGAGAGCAGCTCTGCGGAGCGGCTGCTGCGCGCTGGGGGTGTGCAAACAGCGGGGCCTGCCGGGCACCTCCACCTCCATCCCACCCCCGGGGTGCTGGCCTGGGGGGGCTCCGGGGGTAGGGGGAGCACGGCCGAGGAGGAGACCCCACTGCCTGGAGCAGGAGGTGCCCCCCGGGTGGAGGCAGCAGGGCGGGGGNATGGCCCAGGTCTCGTGGAGCCCTGAGGGGCAGAGCCCAAGCTGAGGGGCAGAGCCCGAGCTGGCCTCGTGGGATGGAGGGGCTCAGGTGGGAGCCCCCTGCAGTCGTCCTGGGCTGGGCAGAGCCAGAAACCCCCGCCACGGTGGTTCAGAAGCTCTTGGGACCAAACGTCGACTGTCCCTGCCCGCAGGCTGCGTTTCGAGCAGGGAGGGAAGCAGGCAATGCCTCCTTCTAAGAAAAGGCTGCAGAGGAGACCCTGACCCAGCAGGGCTGTATCTGGGGATGGGGCTGAGCAGGGGCAAGCGGAGGGGCGTGGGGACGACAAGGCACGCGGTCTCGCGTGCCCGACTCACGCCATGGGCTCCTCGCAGCCCGCCCTTGGCCCCATGGCCCGACACGGGGTGGGTGCCAGGAAAGCTGGCACCCACGTGCACGCTGTCACCGGGGGCCGCCTGCCAGGCAGGCTTCTGCGCGTGCAGCCCAGTGAGCAGTGGGGCAGCAGTGGGGCAGGCTGGGGAGCAGGGAGCGGCCGTCACGAGCCTCTGCCCCCTCTGCTTGGGGGCTGCCGAAGCCTCGTCACGGGGAAGTGCAGCTTTATTTTGATTTTTATTATCCCCCCACCCCTCCTTGTGGGAACCTTCTCATTAAGCCCTTGGCACAAACCCCTGCTTTCACTCCGCTTTTCTCCGCTCGCTTCCCACGCGCTCTTCAGCGAGCGCTGAAATCCCCGTCCCCGCACGCAGACGTCCCGGCAGCACCGTAACCTCCCGCACCCACGCAGCCGCGCGCCGCCGCCGCACGCCGTCACNCTGCCAGGCAGGCTTCTGCGCGTGCAGCCCGGTGAGGGGATGGGTGGGTGCGAGCCCCGGGGCCGTGGGGCAGGCTGGGGAGCAGGGAGCGGCCGTCACGAGCCTCTGCCCCCTCTGCTTGGGGGCTGCCAAAGCCTCATCACGGGGAAGTGCAGCTTTATTTTGATTTTTATTATCCCCCCACCCCTCCTTGTGGGAACCTTCTCATTAAGCCCTTGGCACAAACCCCTGCTTTCACTCCGCTTTTCTCCGCTCGCTTCCCACGCGCTCTTCAGCGAGCGCTGAAATCCCCGTCCCCGCACGCAGACGTCCCGGCAGCACCGTAACCTCCCGCACCCACGCAGCCGCGCGCCGCCGCCGCACGCCGTCACTTCCACCGGGGCCGGGTGGGTGTGCAGCGCTGCTGACTCACGGCGGGGCCGGGCCCAGCACCTCGCGGCACCGGCTGGGCGCTGAGCAGCGCCGGGGAGCTTTTCCCTTCCCCGTCCAGCCACGGGCGAGCGAGAAGGTTGGCCAAAGGCTCAGCTCGCCCAAGGCGGTGCAGGTGGACCCCGATTCGTACTCGGGATCCCCATCGCTCCCTGCCTCCCCGCGGTGGAGGTATGAGCCCCAGCCCCATCCTCTCCAGCCTTTCCCTGCTATATGACCTACACATGTTGGCCACCCCAAACCCCTGGGCATCCCAAACCTCTGGACATTCAGAGCTCTGCCAGCCTGAAGCCTTGGGCAACCAAAACTCCCGCCACCCCAACCCCCTGGGCAATCTGAGCCCTGCCGCCCCAAACCCCCATGCTCCCCAAACGCAGCCCAGCGTGCCCCCCCTGCCCTGCGGCCGTGCTCTGCTGGGGCTGCAGGGCAGGGAGATGCCCCTGCGGCTCCGGCATGGTGCTGGCCATGCCCCTCGTGGCACCATGGGGACCGCGGTGTCCCCCAGGGTGGCACACTCCTGTCCACTCTCCAGGGCTCGGCTCCGGGAACGGAGCAGCTCCGGCTCCTGACACCGGCAGCGTGGGGACACGGCAGCCCCTCTCCGGCCTCCCGGTCCTGCCCGGTGTCCCCATCCCTGGGTCACCTCTCCCGCCCAGCCAGGGCTCTGCCAAAGCACCCCAAGTTTCTGCAGGAGGTGCCAGCATGGGGCTCCCCAGCGAAGGCGGCTTTCGCTGCCAAATTGCAGTTTTCAGTTCCCAGCCGCTCCGGCTCTCGCGCTGTTTGGAAAAGGGTCATTATCCGCCTTTCTTCTCGACTTCTCTTTTATTTTGTCGATGGGGAGAAAATGGGTATTTCTTGTTCTCCCTTCACACTGAAAGGGGAGAACCTTTTCTTTTCTTTTTTTTTCTTTTCTTTTCCCTCGCTCAAGCCTTTTATACAAATTAATCTTTGGGCGGAGGCCAAGCCTGGGGAAATTTCACGTAAAACGACGAAATTTTCAGAGCCTAACAGGGGTAATTACAGGGGGTTAGAAAGCAAACTATTTTGCAACTTTAACAAGAGCAGGCTGTGACCCGGCACTTGTTACAGCTAATAAAAATGTTAATGAAGCGGCAGCAACGAGGCGGCTCTCCTGTTCCTCCCTTCTCCTTCCCTCTCCTTCAGGCACCTCAGCTCTCCTCCGTTGTCCCCGCTCACGTTGTCCCCAGGGGTGACAAGGCAGGGGGACCCCAGGGCAAGGGGACCCGGGCACCGTGCCCCTGCCCCGGGAGGTGGCCGGGAAGGGGACAGGGTCTCATCCATCCCCTGCCCGTCCTTATCCGCCGGCCAGGTGGAAGCGGAGCCGGGCGGCAGGGCGCCGTGTTTGCCTTTCTGTGCAAACAGCGCGGGACAGAACCGGTCGGGCAGCTGAGCGGGCTCAGCCGAGCCGCCCCTGCGCGGGCACCGCGGGCTCTGCCTGCATCCCGGGGACCCGCGCGGCCCCGGGGCACGGGGAGGCGAGCAGCGGCCGTGAGCTTTGGGGCAGACGAGTGCTGCCTCTCACGGGGAGGCTGGCGTGTGAATAATTGGGCTGGTGGCCGCCGAACGCCCTGGCGTGTATTTTAATTACCGGGAGAGCATCCGTCATGGGCTGCTCCCGCAGCGCAGATGCTGGGCGCCGCGTTTGCTCTGGGCTCGCAGGTTTCCGCCGCGGCCGGCGCTGTTTGCTGTGGGCATAGCCTGCCTGTTTGCTTTGCATGACTGGCGCGGAGAGACCAGCCCTTTGGGATGCACGCTGCAAGGAGGGATCCCACACTGCGCCGTGCCACGCCAGCCACACCAGTGCAAAGAGACAGCAAGTCCCTGGGCACAGGTGGTGGCTCCCCTGGTTGGGGATTTTGGGGTGGCTGAAGCCCTCTGGGGTCTGGGTGGTGAGCTGGGGGACCCCGGCATGGAGCGCGCTGGCTGCGGCGTGAGCCCGCAGGACAAAGGGTTTTCCCAATTTGGGTGCAGCCCCAGGGCAGCTGCAGGTGCTGGGGGCTGCGGGCAGTGGGGTGCTGTAGCGGGCGAGCCGGGGCCACCAGCACATCCCTCGGCATGGTGCGAGCTCCAGCCAGAGGAGTTCCTTGCTTCTGCTCTCCCAGGCAGCAAATGTTGTTAAAAGGACAAAAGAAACACAACCAGAAACATGAATTATAATTAACGTGAAATGCTGCAGACAGCGGCGTGGCTGGAGAGACGCAAGCCGGGGTGGCGGCGGCGCCATTCCCGCAGCCTGGGGCTGGCCGAGCTGGGGGCACCAGGACGGCCCCACCGCAGCCCCCGTCTCCTCTCCTCCACCTGGACGGGCCCAGGCGTCTCTTCCCTGCTGACCTTGAGCAGAGGAAACGTTGCCATGAAGACCATGGAGCCTCACTGTCCCCAAGCCATTCCCCAGCCCCATGTACACCCCCTGCCCCGGGCTGTACCCCATTTTCATCCCCATTTGGCTCACATGCAAGGGAGGATGAGTGAGAGAGAGCAGCAGTTGCGCACGGGGCCGCCTAAATCCCTGCCTGCTCCTGGCCAACCTCGCTGGCCTCACCCCGAGCATCCTTGGTGCTGCTGCGACTCCTTGCTTGGGGACGATGCTCGGTGCTGCGGGGACGATGCTCGGCACCGTGACACTCAGCCAGCCGCGCTGGCACGGGGACCTGGCACGGCGGGGCAGCTGCCAAGCACCGGGGCCAGCAGGAGAGGCGGCAGGTGGGGGCTGAAGGTCGCGCTGCAGACTTTGCCCGCGCCGGCGGCAGCTGCTCGGCAGGTGGGACGGCGCCGAGGCCCCGCTGCCCCTGCGGCAGCCACTGGGCGAAGGGGACCCCGCAGGGTCAGCGGTGCCCCAGGAATCCCTGCAGTGCATTTTGGCGAGCGCTGCCCCCCGAATCCCACATCCGTGTTCATCCTTTCCAGCAGCACCAAGCCAAAAGCCGGTCGGTGCTGGCACCCACCCCTGCCGCCAGCTGCAGCCGGACCTTTCCCCTCCTTCCACCGGCGCCGACGGCTGTGCTGAGCCCTGCTCACGGGTGGTGCCTTCCCTTGTTTGAGTTGCCATTAGATAAAGGGATGGGTAATTGCTCCAGCGCCCAGCCTGACCCAAAGGACGTGGCTGCATCTCAGCCCCGCACGAGGGGCAGGGGGCCCGGGGCAGGGCAGTGATGCAGCGGCCGCGCAGCAAGCAGCAGTCGCTGGAGCACAGCTCTCGTGGTTTGGGAGTCAGGTTGCGATCCATTAGAAAATGCTCGCTCCAGCCCCGCTGGCCTGACTCAGCAGGTCCCTTCCGCCCCGCCGGATGGCAGAGCCGGGCACCGCGGTCGCGCCCAGGCGCCGGTGGCTCCAGGAGCCCCTGGGTGGGATGCTGCGCCTTCGGGACATGACCGGGAGGGCTGGCGCTGGGGTCCCCTGCAAGGGACTTGGGGGTGCCGTGCACTCCCACCTCAGGGGACAGAGCAGAAGGTGGCCCACGGAGGTGTCCCCAGCCGCTGCAGGGGAACGATGCCACTGGGCTGGGGACAGCCTGGGAGCAGCTCGCAGCAGCGTCTGTCCCTGCTCTCCCCTTTGGCGCCCACCCAAAGCCTATTGAACCCCGTCCGAGCCCTGCTGCTTTCCGAGCCCTTCAGGGCT
The DNA here is from genome assembly GCA_013399115.1 of Anseranas semipalmata. Classification (NCBI taxonomy): domain Eukaryota; kingdom Metazoa; phylum Chordata; class Aves; order Anseriformes; family Anseranatidae; genus Anseranas; species Anseranas semipalmata. Next base: position 241,995 of record VXAA01002536.1, on the reverse strand, counting down.
GCCCCCGGGACATGTTTTTTTCATGAGCGCTGGAAGGCGTTGGCGGTCGATGGCTGGGAAAAGCAGCGCTGCAAGAAGACGCTGCCCTTGGGCAGGCACAGCCACTGCCCTTCCTGCCCGCCCAAAGTGCTCCTGGACCCCGAGCTCACTCTGCGCACCGAACAAAAGCTCTCCGCATCCCGGCGCTCGCGTAATTTGTGGTACACGGCGCCGTAATGAACGGTGACCTCTATTAGGCATGCTATTAGTCCCATCAGGAGCTCCTGCAGTACATCGTCGGGTTCCTTGGTGGGTAGGAAGGCAGCCAGGTTCTGCCGAGCAGCCGTGCAATTAGGGATGGGCTGACGGCCGGCAGGCGGCGGGGGCACGGGGGGCACCTGTGCTTGCTGATCCCACCGCTGCTGGCGGCCGCGCTGCGAGGGTGGGCGCAGGACCGGCCGCTCCATCCTGTGCCGGGCTGGGGTCACACATTTGGTTTCCTTCACCAGCGCCAGTGACCCAGCACCTGCTCAGGATGGAGGCAGAAGCCCCGGCCCTGAGCGGGCGGGAGCGGGGGACAGGGAGGCAGCCAGGCACGGGGAGAGAGAAGGTGGGAAATGAGCTGGACATCCCGCCCCAGCGAGGAACAGCCGCCCCCCAGGAGTGCACTCAGTAATGCGAGCGCTTAGGAGAAAGGTTTCTAATAGCCAGCAAGCAACGCGGGTTTATTAAGAACAGGTTGTGCCAAACCCCTCTAATAGCCTCCTTAAACGTAATCACTGATGAAGGAGATAAGGGAGCAGAGGGCAGAGCGGCTCTGCGCCTTTCAGCGATGCCACATTGCATGCGTTAAGAAGTTGGACCCTTCCCAAGCGGATGAAGATGCCGCTGCACGCGCTGGCCACCAGCAACCCCCACCCGCAGCCCCCTGCCCATGCGGGGCTGGGGGGATGCCGGTGGCCGGGGGGATTTGGCAGTGGCACCTGGGGCAGGGACCCTCGGTCCCACAGCCCTGGCTGGGGATGGACGCACTCTGTCCTGTCTGCAGCGGACCCTACAAGACCCAGATGGGGCTACTCCACTGTGTCCCCAAGGCGTCCCGCTCCCTGCCACCCCCCTGGGCTGCAGGTCTCCATCCTTGGCCATTCCCCAAGCCAGCATGGGGATGGAGGCTTCACCCCATCGCAACGGGGACAAGCCCAGCGGGCATCTGATTTCCCCCCAACAACACCAACAGAGCTTCCAGCACCTCATTTTGTGGGGTGGGAGGATTTGTGTCCTCTGGGGATGGGGACGCTGGAGAGGCACGGGACCCATCAGAGAGCTCTCCGCAGCTCCCGCAGATGCCAGCGGCCGCACCGCTCGCCGGCGGGCCACGGGGCTGGTCACGTACCATCGGCACCCGCTGCTGCCTGACGCCGTCCCCCTCCCGTCCCCACACTTGCAGCCTGAATTCCCAAAGGCGCTTTAAAAACAGCGTCTGGCTGTCGAGCAGCTGCCAGCTTCGCCTGGATGTGTGAGCCTTGAGCATCTTGTTGAGATCGGGCCATTTAATTGCCCAGGCATGAGTTTGCAGCACCTGGGCAGTGCCTGCCGCTCCCCCTGTGTCCCCCTGAGCGCTGGGGGGGGACGGGGGGCCCCGGGCGTTCCCAAGCCCCGGGGCATCCCCAGGGGGGAGCAGCAGCGTGGGGCCAGGGCGCGGGCGGCAGGATCGTGCAGTCCGGGGCTGCGTCATACAGCAGAGGCAGGAGCTGGCGGACGGATTGAAGCAGCGCGAGGATTTGCCGTTCCCTGGTTTCTCTCTCCTCCGCTCCACCGATGGGCTCGCGACGCCATCCCAAGGAGGCACTTCGGGCGCTGATGTGCATGTGCTGAGGCAGCGCCAGCGCTTAATTGGGCTCTGGTATGTCTTGCCCTTGTTGGAGGCAGCCTGTCCCCAAAGGGAGAGGCAGAACAACCCCTTCGGCCTGGGGACAGAGGGGGTTCTGCCCCCTTGGGTCTTTGAGGCCAGTCTTCTCCACCTGCTCGGGAGAAAGCCCCCAGGGCAGGCAGGGGATGGGGTGGGATATGGGGTGGGGTATGGGAGAGGATATGGGGTGGGATAGGCTATGGGATACAGGGTGGGACTGGGATGGGATGGAAGGGGAGGAAGTGGGAGGGGAGGGGAGGGGATGGGATGGCTAAAGTGCCCCCCTGAGGAGCATCTAAGCAGGGTGTCTCTGGCCCTGTTTGCAATATTTTGGGGCTCCAAGTGTGGGCGAGCCCATGCTCCCTCCCGGCCAGCAGAAACGCACCCTGAGGCAGGCAATTCCTGCTGGGTGGTGCAGGGGGAGCAGTGGGGCCGGGCTCAGCCCTCCTGGGCTCCAGGGGGCCCCAGCAGCCGGGGGGTGCCAGCCGGGTCCCCGTGAGGCAGGAGGGGCCGGTGGCTTGGTGCAGGCGGCAGCGCACGGCTCCATCCTGGCAGCTCCAAAACCGGGAACCGGCAAAGGGCTGCCGCAGGGGGAGCACAGCGAAAGGCTCCTCTCCCCCTTCCCTCCATCCTCATCCTCTCTGCACATCCCGGGGCTGCTGCGGGCCCCGTCCCACCCTGGGGAGCTTCTCCCTGCATGACTCAACCACAGCTGCTTCCCCCGGTGGAGTCCCCCTCCGCGGCTGAGTGTCACCCGCTGACGCAAATCCTCCCACCTCCAGCGCCGGCGCTGGATTTAGAAGGGTTTTACGGAGGGTGGCGGGAGGAATCGGACACCCCCAGCCCCGGCAGCGAGGACGGAGCCGGGCTGCTGGGAGTACCTCACCCCGGCAGCAGGGGAAAAGTCCACGCGGCCTCGAGCCCCAGCACCTGCACGCAGCCCTGCCCGGCAGCGCGATGCCCAGCTCTGACAGCCGCGCGCATCTCCGCCTGGATGCGAGTGCGGATGTGGGTGCTGCTCCCATCTCCCTCGTACCCACCCGCTCAGCAGTGATGCCCCGCGTCCCACCGCTGTCCTGGTGCAGCAGCCCCCCAGGAATCCCCGGAGGGCTCTGGGAAAACCCTGGCCTGAATGCGGCCCTTCCTGGTGGCTTCCCACGGGACAGCCGGGGGGGAACGTGAGGTCTGGGGGGCAAGAGCGGTGCTGGAGCACCACTGGGTGCTGCAGCCCTGCCAGCACCCCTGGGAGGGCAGAACCGGGGACCGGTGTGAAGGGCTGAGGTGAACTGGGAGCACTGGGATGTGCCGGGAGCATGTGGAACCCCGGGAGCATCAGGAGGCACTGGGAACCCCGGCAGCACCGGGATGCGCTGGGAGCACTGGGAACCCCGGCAGCACCGGGATGCGCTGGGAGCACTGGGAACCCCAGCAGCACCAGGAGGAACTGGCAGCACCGGGATGCGCCTGGGGCACCCGGCGCGGTCTGAAAGCTCCTCCTGGTGGCTCCCGCGGAGAACAACCGGGCACCGGCACCGGGACGCACCGGCACCGGGACGCACCGGCACCGGCACGGCCCCCGGCCGGGTCCGGGAAGCGAAGCAGGGCGGTGCGAGTGGAAAATCGCTTCTGCCGGGAGCAGCGGTTTCTTTTTTACTCCCTCGCCGGCAAAGGCTTTTCAAAACACGAGCGGGAGAGGAGGAGGAGCGGGAGCACCGGCAGCCCCGGGGCGCTGGGCTCCTTTCCCAGGGACGGGCGCGGTGGGACCCCGGCTCCCCTGAACCCCTCCTTGCTGCTCCCCTTGTGCAGGGAGCAGGAGCAGCAGCATCGCTGGCACAGCTGGCAGCAAGGGGAGAGAGAAGGGGACGGGGCCTTGTTGGGGGCCCAGGACCTTGCTGGGGGGCCGGGACCCTGCCCAGCCGATAGCTGCGGGATGCGGGAAGGGGGAACTGGCTGCCACGCAGAGCTGGCCCCGCTACGCCGTCGCCGCCGGTTATAGATGCGCAAGGAAAAATCAATACCTGGCTGCGCGGAAAGGCAGCGGCGAGCTGCTTTTTATAGCAAGCTGTCCCATTTGCACCCTTCCTCAGGCCTGACCCGGAGAGACCGACCTCTGGCTAAATTAGCTGCCTCGTCCCGGGGGAAGGAGGCTTTAAAAAGCAGCAGCCGAAGACGAGGAGGTGAGGCTGGCCGTGCTGGAATATTCCACCGCTGTCCCAGCCCACGTTCCTCGCACAGAGGTCCCCGTTCCCCAGGTTCGTCCCCGGGAGGGAGGCAGCAGTGGGAGAGAGCAGGGAGCGCGGAGCTGCGGGGAGCAGGAGCAGCCCCGGGGGAGAGCCGGGGTCCCTGCGGGGATGGAGGGGGCCGGCCCCGATCCCCCCCGGGTTACAGAGGCGCCGAGGCGGGGGAGCAGAGCGCAGCAGCATATCTAGGTCAGCGGCGTGAGCGGCTAAATGAGCTCCCTCATTAGCTGCCGCTGCCTCCGCGCTGCACCTACGCGGGGCTGGGGCGAGGAAATCGGCCTCTGCCTGGATGAGGAGGGGGCCCGGGAACCCCTGGGGCGGGGGGGGGAAGACGGGCAGGCCTGTTATTGCAAGGAGATTGGGGCAAAAACTTGGGGGCTAACGCCAGGGGGAGGCAGGGCATCATCCAGGAGGGACGGATGGACAGACGGCTGGACCCCAGGTGTGGTGCATCAGCCTGGCAGCTGCAGAGGGTGGGTGCCGGGGTGGGGCTGCGCTGATATAAGCCAGACCGGGGCAGCTGCAGCTTTTCGGGGGTGGGGGTTCTTTTTTCAGAGCCAGGCAGCCTCTGGCCCCTTGCTGGGGCTGCAGGGACGGCTGCATGCCGGGCTCTGCGGTGCTTGGAGGTGGCACGCTGGAGGCAGGTGAGCTGTTGGACCCGGCTGTGTGGCCACAAAACCTCCTCTTGCTGTCACTTGATGCTGCTTTTTGTAGCTGAACGCCAAACTGTGGCCCTGGGCTGGTTTGAGCCCCACTGTGCTGTCACTGGCATGCACAGGCTGTGTCCCTCCCAGCAGCAGGATGCGTCCCTGCTTGGGGACACGCTGCTGGTGCTTGGGCCAGCCTCCAGCAGAGCCAGCGATGCTCCCGGCTCCCCAAAGGGCTGGGATGGGGCAGCAGGGAGGGGGTGCCAAGGGCTCGCCAGCAGATAGGATCTGACCACGGCTGGCAGCAAGAGCCCTCCCTAGGATGAGGTAGTGCCCAGCACCATGCAGGAGCCCTCCCGGTTCCCTGCAGTGTCACCTTGTCCCCATGCTGGTGGCATGAGCTGCTGCTGACCTGGCCCTGGGAAACTTTGGAGCTGGCAGTGCCCGTGCTGTGCTCCGTGGTTCGTGAACGGCTGCGGTAACAGGATGCCGGTGTGAGCTGTCGGCGGCATCAGGCTGCAACTGTGCGGCCATGGGTGTGTAATTGGTGTCACCGTGAGCAGCTGAGCCCAGGGCTTTTAGGATGTGAGTAATTACACCAGCCTAATATTGAAAATCAGGCTCTTAACCTCTTGCCAGGCTCATTTGCAGGACAGCCCTGTCACAGTCGGAGCTGCTGTGCCAAATTCCGGGCAGCTGGCAGCCTTCGTGCCACGCTGCCCACTTGTCCCCAGCCCTGAGGCCACCAGAGATGGATGGAGCATATCTGTCCTGGATGAGAGGGTCCCCTTGCCATGGCAGTGCCCTGGGCAGGAGGGGATCTGCTCCCCAGCTGATGCCCAGAAGCTGGTAGGGGCTGAGCCTGCGACAGAGGGGCCGGAGGACACCGGCACCCCGGCGGATGCAGGGAGGGCTCTGGGTGCACGGGCGAAGGAAAGCAAGCGGCTTGGGACAGCTTCCTTGTTTTTTCCCTACCCTCTGCGTTTATTCTGTGTGTGCGTCTTTGGTATCTTGGCGGGGGGGGGAGGAGAGAGGACTCAAAAAAAAAAAAAAAAATATTTGTGTGGAAGTGGGCAGGCGGAGATGTGCAAGGGGAGCGCATCTCGTCCCCCTGCCCCGGGCTGAGCTCACTGTGCAGGACCTGACCCTCCATGGGTTGCCAGCAGGGAGCGTGGGCTGATAGGGGCCGGAGGGGAGCTGCGACCCCGCTGCAGGCTCTGCCACCCGCACGGGGCTGCACGCTGGCTGCTGCATGCCCGAGCTTCCGTACAAGCTGCTGTCGCACAGGCACAACAGGGGCTGGCAAGGAGGGGGCTGTGTCATTTGCACCCCCCTGCTGCACAGGGACAAGACGTGCCGGTGGCCTTTTCTCCCCAACAGGACAACTGGGAGGGGACAAGCTGGAGAGCGGCCAGCCCAGGGACAGCCCGTGGCATGCGAACGGCACTGATATAATATATTTTCTTGGCTTGCCGAAGCGTCTGTTTGTTTGTGTGGGTTTATCTCAACAGCAGCCGTGGCAGTTTGGCACGCAGTATGGTAGCTGCTGACATGTGCAGCTTCTTTGAGCATCGCTCCGAGATGTAGCTGCCTACACAGGCAGCGGGACGGGACGGGCGAGCAGCTCCGGGCTGGTGCTCACACCCATCCTCACCTTCCTCCTCTCTGGTAGCCCATGGTGGCCCGTGGCCACCGTGCACAGAGAATGACAGTGGCATGTTCTGCGCCCTGCTCCCGCTGAGCATCAGCTGCCTCGAAATGCCTGAAGGCGCTGAGCCCTGCAGGTCCTCGTGGCCCTTCGGGGGGTTCCCAGTCCAAGAGGTGGCTGGGGTAGTGGTGCTGTGCTCGCTGCCCCCACAACCCTGCTGTGTTTCGCGGGTCCGTGCCGCCCTGTGGGCGGTGGGGATGGGAGGCAGCCCGGTTCGGGCTCCCCAGCGCTCTGCCTGCTGCACCTCTGCACCCCAGTGCTCAGCGCTGTGGCGGTGCGCGTCTCGGGCTGAGCTCTGCCGCCTTTGCTGCCAAGGCTTTTTCTTTTTTTTCCTTCTCAGCTCTTCCCTTCAGAGACTTGTTTATGGCCGTCAGGATCTGACAGGCTCTTGGCACCTCTCCCACCCCCAGCAGATGACACGGCAGCAGAGCCTCCCGCCCTCGCCCGCTTCTCCTTGCCCCGCCGCTGTGGTTTGGGACCTGTTGGGATGGCTGCCTCTGCAGGGAAATCGAGCTGGAGACTTCTAGAGCCAGAAAAGACCTGGCACCGGGATGACAGCAGCAGAAGCCAAAAGGCTCAGATGGTTTTAAATGTCAGGGAGAGGTGTGAATGCATCTCAGAGACAGCGTGTCCGGGAGCGGTGGCATTTTACAGACAGCCTGAACTCCAGAGCCAGCATCCCCCCCTCTCGGAGCGGTGACTTTGCCCCGTCCCCTGGCAGGGCAGTGACGTGCCTGCTGCGTGCCCGCTGCCAGCAGCGCTGGGTGGCACGGGTGTCCCTGGCCCCCGGGGCCGAGGAGGGTGATGGGGAGCTGCCGGGGGCAGAGCTCTTGCTGAGCTGCCGTGCAAGTGCATGGCGTCTCCTGCTGCTTGTCTGACCTTTCTCATTAAGAAATGATCTGCCCTGACACTTGGAGGTGGAGGGAGGGAGGCGGTGGTCATCTTCTTGCTTTTGTCACTGCATGTTTGCCTGCTTTCCTCTGCCACCCCCCAAAAAGAGTTTTGAGTCTCCAGGAGTCAGCGAGTTCTCTGTGCCAGCCATCTGTCCCATTTCCCTTAGCAACCATTTGTCCTTTTCTCCTTCATTAGGTATCTAAAGCAGATCCCGACCGGCAGACCCTCTCTCGGTTCCCTTTTCTCCCGCGTTTGGTTCTCTGGATCATCGCTCTTGTTTGTCACTGTTGCACCGGCGCCTCACCTAGAAGCACGGTGCCGTCCCACGCAGGGGACGCGTCCCGCTCGTGTTGTGACAGCTCTGTGCTCGCTCACGTTCTGGGCAGGCGCTGGCGTCTCCGCCTGCCTGCTGGCTATTTGTTTCCAGCCTGATCTTTTCCAGCTCCCTCGTCCCGATCCATGTGCTGCTTCCTCAGCCTGCATCACGGTTTTGGGGCTGTGCAGGGGACGGGGGCTGGCGCTGCTCATGTCCCTGCAGCACATTTGGGCCCTGACCCGCCTGCTGCTGCTGCTGCAGGGTGAAGATCAGATGCTAATTTCTAGGGAAGTGGCTTTGGAGAGGTAGAAGCAGAGCTGTGGCATGTGTTAATTTGATGGCTGCTGTTTTGGCTAATGATGTGGGTACTGAATTGGCAGTTTCTGGGACAGAAGAGCTCAAATCGCAGCAGCCGAGGTGCACAGCTGGGGCTCAGGGTGGTCGCAGCTCCCCATGCCTCAGCACTTGCACACCCAGCCCCTCTGCCCTGCTCCGGGTGTCCAGCGCCGCCTGCTCAGGCTCCCCGTGCTCGCGTTGCCTCTGCTTCCCAGCACAAACAGGCAGGGGACCCGGCGCCCCGCAGGTGCTGAGCAGCTGCTTAACAGCCCTGACGCTTCACCCTGGCTGCTCGTCCCTCTGCTGGGCACCCAGAGGTGCCCGAGGAAGGAACAGCTGGGGTTTTGTAGCTCTTCTCCCATCAGAAGCGGGTTCCTGGGCAGGGAGGGCAGCTCCTGGAGGCCACCTGGATGCAATGCCTCAGCTGGGCCATTTTGCCCCTCTGGGGCAAGGGTAAGGCTGTTGGTGTGCCGTAGAACCAAAATTTCCTCCTGGAGGAGAGACCCCCGGAGGCAGGCTGCCTCCCTAAAGCCAAGGCCATCTTGGGCACCCGAGGCACGGGGGTGGCACCTCTGCTGCCGCTGGAAGTACTGAGCAACCTGTGTTTGGGGGAGTCTGGATGTGATGCTGTGCTGCCTGTACAAACGGGAGCTGCTGTCTGCAAGGGAAAATTGGGAATTTCTCCATGGGGGAATTATTCTGGGTGAGGCTCTCACCGGGAAGAACTCTCCAGGTGAGAGCAGAGATTCCCCCCCCTCCATCAGGTCAGAGCTGGGCTGAAGCCAAGCATGTTAGAAAGGCCTTTGAGGTCCTGGAGAACTGAGGGATGGCCCCGCAGCCCGGTGTGAAGAGTGGGAAAGGAGCCAGGAGCAGAGCCAGAGAGGGATCCCTGATGTGAAACCTCTCTGTTCAGTACAACTGCCGAAGTCCTGCTAACGATCACCTCCAGAAACCAGCACGGGTTCCCAAGCTAGCAGAGATGGGAGAGCATTTGGCCTAATGAAATTATCCAAGTGCCCTGGCTCCAGCTGCTGCTTCTAATTGCATCTGACTGATGTCCAGACGAGGCAACCGGGGAGCAGTGGCATCCTCTGTGCAGCACCTGCATCCTCTGTGCAGTGCCTACATCCGACAGCGGTGCTCGCAGCCCCCTCGCTTCCTGGAGAGCCTGGGAGGCTGCAGGAGCTGCTTGGTGAGGACGCGGCAGGCTCGGTGCTCTCTTACGACCGCTTCTCTCTAGCACTGACAGGCACAACACAGCTGAACCGCAAACTTTTCTCTCCTGCTGCAGCGATCCTCCTTGCAGGAGGTTCGCAAGCCACTGGCAGTAGTGAGGGAACTCGTTCTTGGTCAGCCCATGGGGCAAGCTCCCATGGTTTGGCATCTTGGCTGGTGTTCCTCTGCAGGGAAGCTGTGCTGATGCCACCTGACCAAGTCCCGCAGAGCCCTGGGAAAAGGCCAGCTCTCCTGCTTGTGGGGGTGAATGCATCCCACGTCCCTAGAGCTCCTGTTAAAAATCCTGATTCATTTCTGGGCTGGAGCTCTCCTTCCGAGTGAGGTTTTAGCGAGGAGGATGGAGCCAAGGGCATTTGAGAGGTGGGCGGTGAGGAGGAATGAGAGCATGCAGGAATTTAGGGGGGTCGAGCAGATGAAAGCAGCATTTGTTACACCTGAATTAGGCAGTGCTGCACTGAAGCCAGGGCCTCTGCTGGGCTGCCAGCCCTGTAAGCACAGCACCTCGAGTCAGGCCCCCAGGACGAGGAGCTTGTGGGCTTGCTTTTCCTCCCCTCTCAGCCTCTAGGGCTCGTTTCTGCTTCCTTCTGCAAAGCCGTGAGGCTTTACAATCCAAGGCAAACTTCAGC